>JAMPIV010004420.1:0-105104 GCA_024509875.1 Oreohelix idahoensis | reverse complement strand
GTTGTTTAGGTAGTGGTTTGGTGTTGGGGGTGGGTGGGTGATTGATGTTTTGGGGGTTTGGGGGGGGGGGCTCTTTAAATGGGATACTCTTTCTCTTGATTAGAGTGGCAAGCCTTTTTGTTCCAACATCCATTTTTGCTTCATTACAACCTTCCAAGCGTTTAATAATGAATTGTTTTTCCTCAACTGCCAGCATTGCATTGTAACCATTTTATGTTTTAAGTAAAGTAGAAAACAAGGATTGTGCATGTAGAATTGATTCACAGTTGTTTCTTGTGTTAAATTTTGGAAGCTCATGCTATGAGGTTTAATACACAAAGTATTAACAGTTCTGAGAGAGAACAGAGCATTCACCTTTTTTTTTACCCCTACCAAGTCAATATACATTTTTTTCTATGTTCACTTGTTCACAATAATTCCTTGACTGTGTTATAACAATCTATGTTAGCACGATGCATGATTGGAAAATAATAATGCATGACATAATGATAATAGAACTCTCCTCTGCTAGCTGATGACATGTGTAATTATACATATTACCTGGATTGCAGAGTCTGCCAAAAAATTTTCCGACTCCGGCTCCTGAAATTTTAGAAGTGCGACTCCAATTACAATTTTGCACTAGTCGTATGGCATAAAATTCGCAGTCCTGACATTTTTTTACAGACTCTTGACAGCATTAAAAAATGACCGACTCCACATCCCTCCATAACCTCTACAGCAGGGAATACATTATCTGCACAGTGGTAAATTTATACTGGCCTTGGGGGGGGGAAGCTGTCCATTTATATTAATTCAGTCAGTTTAAATTCTATTTCTGTGCCCATTTTTAAATTACACAGGTGTTCCAGAAGAAAATCTAAAAAAATAATGAAGAAATGTGTCATACTTATGTATTTGTTATCACATATTACCTGTGTAACAATATAGCCCAGAAACAAGGATATGTTAAGCTTCATTTGCAGATTTGCTGTGGGAGCTGCACACATTCCCCAATATTAATTACATTATTTTTTAATGGAGTTCTGTTAATATTATCATTAATTGCATAAACAGAACTTTTGATATGTTGAAACGAGCTTATTCACACGACCTGATATGCCTAACCTTTGCTAAGATACCGTATACACTGTAAGAATTTTTTTTAAAGAGTTGACATCATTTTCATGCCTGTTTTTACTGGCTGCTTGTTTCCTTACCATCATCATCATCATCTTCTTTGTCACCCGTTCTGGAGCATGGAGCCATCCCTGCATATATGGCCTCCAAAGCACAAACTCTTGCCGTGATGGCTTCTGTAGCAGATGAGGTTGCCAGTCCCATGCACGTCCTGATTGTTGTCAACTTTTAAGACATACTGCTGGTGTAATGGTTACCATATTGCGCTGGCGATCAGGTGTTCAAGGTTCAAGCCCCGGCGTGAGCATTTGAAGATGTGTCATCGACCGGGATTTTGACTGAATAACCTAAACGGTTCCTGAGATAAACCCACTGTGGATGGGAAGGAGCAAAAGCTCCTGACCGGGTTGGAAGGAAAGTCCTCAGGCTCCCCAGCCTCGCAATGACATGTCATTGGGCCAAAGGGCTGAAAGCCCAAGTGCCGCTGGTTAAGAAAAAAAAAGAGACATACCAGAGGGAGCAGCAGTCTTATTCTTCCTATGTCGCCTCAGAGAATCATGGGAACTATACGTTTTACGGGGTTGTTTCCATAAGGTATGTCTTTATCTGTTAACTGTATTCATTGTCGGATCATCTTCCATAACTCTGTGGTTTTGTATCTGGCCATCTGATACAGAGAATGTAATAAAGGGATCTGTTGGTGAACATCTGATGTTTGGATGTCATATTCTTGCTTATGTGACATGCTTCCAAGCCATAGAGGACTCGGGGAGTAAGATAAGAGCTCAGGCGTTGGCGTAGCTGGCGAGTCCTTTTTAGGGCTTTATGCTAGCAAATAGATAATGTTAGTCCTTTTCAGTACTTAGTATCTATCAACGCTGATCGGGTTAGCAGTCAACAGAGTTGACTTTTTTTTGGATGGTAAATGTGCTCTGATATAACCAAATAGGTTGAAAGGAACGCGCCTTGCCAGAAGAAGGCAAAAACTGAACCAAAAAACAAGACGGGGGACGAACTTAGCGTTGGGCATTGCTGTCACTGCCTGAGGGTCCACAGCTGGGATTTAGACATTTAGTACCAGTAATCAGTGTGAGTTCAGTAATCAGTGACCAATGATCCTTTTTTGCCCATGGACCCTGGTCAACCTGCCTCTGGTAGGACTGCTTTCATATTTGTGTCTTCAACAGCATTTTATTTTCCTCTGAAAAGGCTACAGAGCTTCAAATTGGTTGGAGGTAGTTGAAGACAAATCTGGCTTTGTTTCTCCACCCCTCTTTGTCACTATCATTTCCCAAGTAACTCACGTTGGGCACTCCTGCCATCACCTGCCTATTGCTCTTTAAAGGATTGTCTTGTTAATTACTACTCATTTCCTTTGTGTGGTGTACATTGATGAGTAGCTTTGCTAATTTTGCTTCTACTGTTAGTCTGTTGTTTTTTTTCCCTGCATGTCTTATTATTTATATCAGAGATGACATTGAAGATCCTGAATTTGCTTCTGTCTGTTTTAACCTTTGCATTTATAGTTTTCATGAATATCTTAATATCTCACATTTAAGCTCTTGTCTAAAGCACCCTAGTTTTGATCATAGCAGTTTTGTTATTGTTTTTTTCCCTAACCTACCAAGGCAGCTGATGAATTGAAATCGGTGCTCCTTCTCCTAGATGAGTTGCCACCCAAGGCTTGGGAGTATCATGACTCAGGAGCATTCTGGTTTTAAGGCACCAGAGATCCACCTATGCCCCTTCTCCTGTTAGCTAAAACAGTCCTGCCAAGAGAAGGCCAGGAGCTGGGCTGTTGCTGTCAGAGGCTATATATTATGTGTGCCTTTGGATTACATAAAGGGAGTTGATAGCTTATCTTTAACTCCATGCTAAGTTATGACGACAGTGTTTGGGACCTGCTTCTAGATATGAAAGACAATAAACAGGATAGCATGACTTGTATATACACATACTATGATACATACTGATTAATTTGTCATGAAGTTAAATAGAAAATGTGCAATATTTATTAATAATGTTTTAAAAATAACATTGACAATTTGAATGATGTATGTGAATATTTGAGCAACTGTCTCTGGGTTGTATGAATAAAGATGTTCACATAAAGTATTTAGAATTTTCATTTAAGGCAGATGTAGAATTGTCATTAAAGGTTTATGCAACTGCAAGCTTGTGCTGTTTTAAATTGTAAAACAGTGGTGATGTTTACAGTTTGTTCTGTTATTTTGTGACCGTTTAAAAAAAAAAAATCTAGACATCAGATGGCATCATCAACACTTCCAGGAGACAAATAATATACTTGAAACATTTATTGTTACATATACCAGCAAAACCCTTTCATTCAAACATTAAAATAGGCAAGTTTAGGTGCATATGTTTCACAAACACTGTTTATATTATTATTTTAAAAAAAGATAGAGAGAAATAAAATGCAGGAAAAACATGATTCATGTTTTAGACTTCTTGTACCATGAGAAAAACTTGTTATAAAATGAAGAATATGATGAACGTGCAACATCTGTATTTGATTCATCCCATGATGCTCTGTTGCTGCTTTCTAACTTGCCCTGGGAAAAAAGGAACACAGTAAAATATATAAATCATTTTTTTTTCTTTTACTTTTTCTGACACTTTTGTTCAGAGTCGAGAGTAAATGATTAGATTAATTGTGTACTCTTACAGATGGCCTTTATCCACTTGATCATATGGCCTTTATAATACTTTATTATATTATCAACTTGATCATATGGCATTTGTATACTTGATCATATTATCAACTTGATCATATGGCCTTTATATTCTTCATCACAGAAGAAGTATCAACTTGATCAATCTATTCAGTGTATGCAGCATATTATACAGTTGACTGATACATTTAATGCTATTTAAAGTTGTTTATTTTACAGCATACCTCTGAGTCCAGTTCTTGGTTTTCAATTTCTTCCTGAATGTGCTGAAATCAGATTATATATTACAGTGTATGTGTGTGTAATCGAAAGCAGTTAACAGTAGAAATGAAAATGAGCCTTAACTGATTCCGTACGTAATTATTTTCAGCTCTGGACGGAATTATTTTTAAGCCCCAAAAATTTACACATACATAATTTACGTTTACTGACAATGTGTGTCTAATCATGAGTTAAGTATAACATATTATATATCAAATTAAAGTACATTGGATGAACAATATAAATCCATATGCCTTTCTAGCTAATTTTATGTTATGTTTATGTTATAACAGATAACATGTACACGGAAAAAAGATAACTTGAAATTTTGAACAAAAATTTTCGACTTACGTAAGGCTTGTAACATAAATTGTTATCACAATACAGTTTCACTGCTCTCTTTGTGCAGGTAATCCATTTAGAAACACAGAAAAAGTAAGAAAGTTATGGTTGATCACACAGTTTGTTCACTGTTCACATATTAGTAACATATCCTGTGTGTTTTTTCGGCCATTATGGCGATACGACAAAACACGATTAAAGATGAAGATAAATGTGAAAAAATCCGTTCAAACGCAAATAAAAGACGTTGAAGCTTGTTGAAATTTGCCCAGTTTTGTGTTTACTTCCGTTCGAGATAAATTCCGGGCAGTATAGAATAGAAAGAAACAATGAAATAAATCAGCGTCTTTTAAAAGATCTTACGTCTACAGCGTTCGGCCTTTGCATCTATTATTAGATCTTGCTTACGGAATCAGTTAAGAATGAAGGCATAGTAAAACAATACACAAAATACATGAATTAGGGCAAAACATATGAATGTCGAAATGTTATGGTATTTAAGTTAATTAGTTTGATTCTCCTCCCAATGCTGTCTTCCATTCGTGTGGAAATAGATGAGAATGACTTAACTTGACCGTAAACTAAGATGTAGTAACAATAATGATCAGTTCAACATTTTTCTGTGGCATAATCCAGTTCGCACATTAATACAAACCATTTAGCTGCACATCTTTCTCAGCATCAGGAAATGGTAAGGTGTCTATCTTCTTTGAGATCTGAAACAATAAATTCATTAACCTTTATAAGTGAACATATACGTTGGAATAAACAACAACATATTTATTTTTTTCATTTCGATCTTACATTTTCCCTACCAGTGTAAGTCATTAATGATTCTGAGACAGTTATCAGATATTTATCTAAAAACTGACAGCTGTGTAAGTCATTAATGATTCTGAGACAGTTATCAGATATTTATCTAAAAACTGACAGCTGTGTAAGTCATTAATGATTCTGAGACAGTTATCAGATATTTATCTAAAAACTGACAGCAGTGTAAGTCATTAATGATTCTGAGACAGTTATCAGATATTTATCTAAAAACTGACAGCTGTGTAAGTCATTAATGATTCTGAGACAGTTATCAGATATTTATCTAAAAACTGACAGCAGTGTAAGTCATTAATGATTCTGAGACAGTTATCATATATTTATCTAAAAACTGACAGCAGTGTAAGTCATTAATGATTCTGAGACAGTTATCAGATATTTATCTAAAAACTGACAGCTGCAAACCAGATATTAGTGCAGGGTTTCTAAACCTGTGGCCCATAGACCCCCTTGGGTGCCCATGAATGGATTCTAGGTGGTCAGTGTACATAACCTAAAATTTAAAATGTAAAGTTTTTCCATGACCTTCATCAGACAAACAAAGGGGTCCATAGACTTCACTGGACAAACAAAGGGGTCCATAGACTTCACTGGACAATCAAAGGAATCCATGGCCTTCATCGGATAATCAAAGGGGTCTGTCACGAAGTGGTTTTAAGTTTATAGAGTTTGCCTGAATGAAAACAAGACCCTAGTATGAGAAAGTCTGAGAAGATAGAATTTAGATGGAAAATGACATGCCTGTGGACAGATGAGACTATTGGCTCAAGGGATAGAACCAGGTTTTGACTCGCCCTTGCCGCTTCGTGACGTCAAACTGGCTATAATCTCACCCTCCTCTGACTTCCTTTAAATACAAGGAGATAAGGTGTATAAAACGACCACATACACCACTATACAGACCACATGTAGGTATAGTATAGACTAGAAGCTGATCCAGTAAATAATATATGTATATATTTATTTACATACAAGAAAAACAAAAAAAATGGCATCATACGTCATCAAGTCAGTCGATAGCGTGCACTGTTGCACGGCCTGAAAACAAGTAACGATTAAATTGCAAGACCCTCACAAAAAAACCTCAATCACATTCACTCTTCCTGTCACCCTGCTGAGGAACAATAAAAATGGTTAGTGCTTTAAAGTACTCTGATCTGGTGGGGCTGTCAACTTTAGCCTCCACTCTCTAATACCACTAAGATTGCTACTGTCTCAGTCCTGTTGACTCTTCCTCAACGAACCGTCTACACCGCTTTCCGCTTGTTAGGCGATATGCGCCGCTAACTAACACCACTGGAAATGCTACAAATAATAGACTTGGAGTAACACAATGGCTCAGTATCTATCCGTCAAGTGGATACTGAACAGACCCTACTGGTCCTGTCTATTTTCTCCCTCCTTCTCTCTCTCTCTCTCTGTCTCTCACTCTCTTGGTCTCAGTGTCTCTCTAACACTCGACGACTGATGATGCGGCGTCTCCGTTACACTCTTCTCTCGTTACTTTCAGGAACAGGTAACCCTGTCACCTGTTCCTGAATTCTGCGATGATGATGATGATGAAGTTCTGGCGTCAAGCATGAGGTGCTTGATGAACTGTCGACAAAACTTCTCTGCTGCTGAATAGCTTCCCTCTTTTAATCCGCTCCGGAGTTAGAGGAAAAAAACCACAGCCTTGATTTCCGGCTGTACGCAATTGAAACCAGTCTCACGGCCACCTGCCGTTGCTAGAGACTATAATAGCGATGCTCTCGGCTGTATGATAATTAAACCACGGTCCAGCTGAAGCATAGGGACTTCACTGCCAGAGACCATAGGTCTATACCCTTTAAGATAGGTCCTGTTGCCGTGGGTAATTTTGCACATGGGTGCAAATTTTATGTTCCCCCACTATTCTTGCCGCGACTCGCTGAAATTAAAATAAAATGCGTCTATTGTATAACAACTCCAACATAACGCATCTCTAACCTAACTCCTCTTACTCAATACTCCACTCGTCATGTACAACAATACAAAAAAATAATATTACCCACGTGGCACTTAAATCTCTCTCCTCCTCCCCTTCTCTCGTTCTGCATAACAATACATAAAATATTTCTACCCACGTGGCACTTAAATCTCCTCCTTCCCCCTCTCTCTCTCTCATCTATAATCTGCCAGGTAAGTAAACAGAACCTCCTGACCTGTCTGCCTCTTATCTATTTGTGATGCGCGGCTACCCACGTGTCAACACTTTTCAACTCGGGAACTTCTTTTGTCCGAAAATTCCGGGGTCTCCTTTTAAAAATTTACCCATGAGGTTTCCCGGCTTGCTCCAAAATTAAATTAAATCTCGCTATAGGAATAGTTTCCTCCCCTAAGCAGTATAATTCACGTGAAACGTAAATCTGAGCCCTCCGACAATATTTCTCAAATTTAAGGCTCAGTAAAATTAACGAACACACCAGGGATTTCCCCATAAAATTACATTAGTAAATACACAGAAATAAATGGTGGTTTTACATAACATTCTACAAATATGGGCACACGTGTTTCTCACAACTTCACACACTCCTAACTACTGCCAAAATCATATAAAGAATAAGCACACTGTTACATTTACGTCGTTCTTCAAAATTGATAATGGATGGCACTATCGTTTTTTTTTTTTTTAAAACCAAAAAGTTAATGTCCCCCGAAGAAATTAACTACGGGCGAATTTCTCAAAGAACCCTCTAATGAATAAAAATCGATAATAAGATAAAAATCCTACATTACCAATTCATCGCTGGTTTTCCCCACAGTGGAGAACGATACGTCGACCGGCACGGCAATATTTCTTCGGAGAGATTTGCCCACAGTTCTAACTGGCTATTTATACACACCCGGGGCCACTCCTAACGCATCATCGCGAAACCCACGTGGCAATAAAATTGCGTCACGTTACCTGACGGCCGCGTGCTTCCGGACTCCTCATACCGCGTGCCGGAAATGGCGATTATTTCGTAAACAACGAAATCGCGGTGATCGTGAAAAAATCTATAAGAGAAAAACTGGCCGAATGAAAATAAACCTACCATCATAAAACGACCCCATTAAAATTACCTCCTCAAAAATACCGAACACGATATATTCACATGAGAAGAAACAAGGCAAACCCATATAATTTACAAAGTGAAGAGAAAATGGTGAAAAAACTCAAACTAGAAACCACAGAATCGGGCCTGTTTAAAAGACAGAATTACAGTGTAGCATCACATAAGTCCCCCCTTTCAAGTGCGGGAATCCGTGCTAAATCACTGAAATCTCTGGGTTTCATACTGGTCCGCATCTAGATCGACGTCCCGATCTAATCACTATCATAATTAGCATTGTCACACAGGCCCATCTCCATATCTTTGAGAATCTTTGCAAGCCCTGGATCATGAGGGTCATGCCTGGTGATTTCCTCCTGGCGACTGCAACCTGACTGGTCGCCCTTCCTCCTCCCTCTCATGTGTTTCCTTCGCCCACGAATTTTCCTGGCGGCGCGTGGTAAATAATGATTACCAAATGGTGCGGCCTCCCAGTGTTTTGAAACAGTCTGACTGGCTTGGCCAGACATCGCCGTAACAGGACGTACTTGTTTGCGGTTGACTGAAGAACCGTGCACATGTTCCTTCTTGTCAGTATTTCCCTCCCTTGAGGAGTTTAATCCCCTCGGAGGCCTAATCCCCGACGAAAAAGAAGGTACTTCTGAAGTAAGAGGCGTCACCACTGTTTGACCTTTAGGCTGAACAGGGCTGACAGGCGAATACGCCTCTGTAGATAACATTCCCTTGTCTTTGGAGGCTTCCATCCTCTTCATAGCAAGACATGGGTGTTGGTTGAGCTCTCGTGGGGCTCCGTGAATTTGGGGCTTTCCCCTTTCACTTTGCTGGCCTGCAGTAGGCCCCCTTGCATTAGCAAAGATCAGTGTGGTTGGGTTTCCCAAAACTAAGTATGGGCTTCCCAGGATGAAATCATGTGCTGGCTGTGCCATTACAGCTGCCTTGATTGTGCCAGACACAAACTTGCATTTCACCTCAATATTGGCTACAGGCAGACGCTGTGAGATACCTCTTCTCAAAATGCCACCAATCTCAACTATTTCTCCTGTCCACTGCCCTGGTTTCACCAAATGACGAGCGATGATACTGGGGTAAGTAAGCCCGCTGTCAAACAAACACGTAGTGGCCGTCCCATTCACTACGGCTGGTCCACTGTTAGAGAACAACTTCTCTACCTGGACGGGTTCCCATTTATTCCCTTTAGTCCATCTCACCGGCCTTAAACAAGCTGCATGATGAGCTGGGGGTTTGTTCATGCACCGGGATGTCCAGTGGGAAGCGGTTCTATAATTCTGACAATACCTCTCATTATCTCCTCTGTTCCTAGCGGGTTCCTGAGAGGTTGTTGTCGGTGCTCTGTTATGCTGCTGGGGGGCGCAAGTTATAACCAGAATGAGGCTCCTTGCGAGAAGGCCCTGGTTGCTGATGAGCTGGTGAAGTAGCCGACTGCGATGACGAAGCTCCTTTGTCTGGGGCTGGCAGGTCTGGGTTTTTCCGTTTCTGTCTCAGTACTTCGGCCTGTGCTGTCTGGTACCTTTCGGCGAACACGATAATCTGATCAAGTTGCTGGGCACCCTGCTCCGCCAGATACCGCATCAAGTCGGGGGACATGTTTGCTTTTACCTGTTCACACAGAACTAACTCCTCCAACCCTTCAAAAGTTTTCGCCAGTCCTGACAGTTCCCTCCACCGGGTTAAGTAATTTCTCACCCGCTCTGCAAACTGAGCAAAACTCTCTCCCTTCTCCGGCCTGCTCTCCCTGAACATGGTTTGGCATTTGCGGGGTGTCCACTGAAACCTTTGCAACAAAGCGTTACGCAGTGCCTCGAAGTTGTTCTGATCATCTATGAGCATCTTGTTGTACACTTCGTACGCATGACCTTTGAGTGATTGCGATAATTTTAGGCACCAAAGACTCTCATCCAACCCGTATGCCTTTGCCATTCTTTGAAATTTCTCCAAGAACACGTCAATCTTCTCATTCCCATTAGGGAACGAGTCAAATGGGAAGCTCATAGCTGCCATCCGGGGCCCTCCGTTTCCTGAGGTGTCTCGTTTTCCTGCTCCGGGTGAATCTCCATTAGCTGAACTGCCTTCCGAAGCTTGGTCGGTACTGCAGTTCCAGAGAACGCAGGGCAAGTTCATGCTGTCTCTCCGCTGCCTTTTCCTCTTTCGCTGCTTCAGCGGCAGCTATCCTTTCCTCTTTTGCTGCTTCCAATTTCCGATCTCAACAGAATGAATCCCGGACGATTGCCGCCCACTTGTCACGAAGTGGATTTAAGTTTATAGAGTTTGCCTGAATGAAAACAAGACCCTAGTATGAGAAAGTCTGAGAAGATAGAATTTAGATGGAAAATGACATGCCTGTGGACAGATGAGACTATTGGCTCAAGGGATAGAACCAGGTTTTGACTCGCCCTTGCCGCTTCGTGACGTCAAACTGGCTATAATCTCACCCTCCTCTGACTTCCTTTAAATACAAGGAGATAAGGTGTATAAAACGACCACATACACCACTATACAGACCACATGTAGGTATAGTATAGACTAGAAGCTGATCCAGTAAATAATATATGTATATATTTATTTACATACAAGAAAAACAAAAAAAATGGCATCATACGTCATCAAGTCAGTCGATAGCGTGCACTGTTGCACGGCCTGAAAACAAGTAACGATTAAATTGCAAGACCCTCACAAAAAAACCTCAATCACATTCACTCTTCCTGTCACCCTGCTGAGGAACAATAAAAATGGTTAGTGCTTTAAAGTACTCTGATCTGGTGGGGCTGTCAACTTTAGCCTCCACTCTCTAATACCACTAAGATTGCTACTGTCTCAGTCCTGTTGACTCTTCCTCAACGAACCGTCTACACCGCTTTCCGCTTGTTAGGCGATATGCGCCGCTAACTAACACCACTGGAAATGCTACAAATAATAGACTTGGAGTAACACAATGGCTCAGTATCTATCCGTCAAGTGGATACTGAACAGACCCTACTGGTCCTGTCTATTTTCTCCCTCCTTCTCTCTCTCTCTCTCTGTCTCTCTCTCTCTCTTGGTCTCAGTGTCTCTCTAACACTCGACGACTGATGATGCGGCGTCTCCGTTACACTCTTCTCTCGTTACTTTCAGGACCTAGGTATGGTAACCCTGTCACCTGTTCCTGAATTCTGCGATGATGATGATGATGAAGTTCTGGCGTCAAGCATGAGGTGCTTGATGAACTGTCGACAAAACTTCTCTGCTGCTGAATAGCTTCCCTCTTTTAACCCGCTCCGGAGTTAGAGGAAAAAAACCACAGCCTTGATTTCCGGGTGTACGCAATTGAAACCAGTCTCACGGCCACCTGCCGTTGCTAGAGACTATAATAGCGATGCTCTCGGCTGTATGATAATTAAACCACGGTCCAGCTGAAGCATAGGGACTTCACTGCCAGAGACCATAGGTCTGACCCTTAAGATAGGTCCTGTTGCCGTGGGTAATTTTGCACATGGGCAAATTTATGCTCCCCCACTATTCTTGCCGCGACTCGCTGAAATTAAAATAAAATGCGTCTATTGTATAACAACTCCAACATAACGCATCTCTAACCTAACTCCTCTTACTCAATACTCCACTCGTCATGTACAACAATACAAAAAAAATAATATTACCCACGTGGCACTTAAATCTCTCTCCTCCTCCCCTTCTCTCGTTCTGCATAACAATACATAAAATATTTCTACCCACGTGGCACTTAAATCTCCTCCTTCCCCCCCTCTCTCTCTCATCTATAATCTGCCAGGTAAGTAAACAGAACCTCCTGACCTGTCTGCCTCTTATCTATTTGTGATGCGCGGCTACCCACGTGTCAACATTTTCAACTCGGGAACTTCTTTTGTCCGAAATTCCGGGGTCTCCTTTTAAAAATTTACCCATGAGGTTTCCCGGCTTGCTCCAAAATTAAATTAAATCTCGCTATAGGAATAGTTTCCTCCCCTAAGCAGTATAATTCACTTACAACGTAAATCTGAACCCTCCGACAATATTTCTCACATTTAAGGCTCAGTAAAATTAACGAACACACCAGGGATTTCCCCATAAAATTACATTAGTAAATACACAGAAATAAATGGTGGTTTTACATAACATTCTACAAATATGGGCACACGTGTTTCTCACAACTTCACACACTCCTAACTACTGCCAAAATCATATAAAGAATAAGCACACTGTTACATTTACGTCGTTCTTCAAAATTGATAATGGATGGCACTATCGTTTTTCTTTTTTTAAAACCAAAAAGTTAATGTCCCCCGAAGAAATTAACTACGGGCGAATTTCTCAAAGAACCCTCTAATGAATAAAACGATAATAAGATAAAATCCTACATACCAATTCATCGCTGGTTTTCCCCACAGTGGAGAACGATACGTCGACCGGCGGCAATATTTCTTCGGAGAGATTTGCCCACAGTTCTAACTGGCTATTTATACACACCGGGGCCACTCCTACGCATCATTGCGAAACCCACGTGGCATAAAATTGCGTCACGTTACCTGACGGCCGCGTGCTTCCGGACTCCTCATACCGCGTGCCGGAAATGGCGATTATTTCGTAAACAACGAAATCGCGGTGATCGTGAAAAAATCTATAAGAGAAAAACTGGCCGAATGAAAATAAACCTACCATCATAAAACGACCCCATTAAAATTACCTCCTCAAAAATGCCGAACACGATATATTCACATGAGAAGAAACAAGGCAAACCCATATAATTACAAAGTGAAGAGAAATGGTGAAAACTCAAACTAGAACCACAGAATCGGGCCTGTTAAAAGACAGAATTACAGTGTAGCATCACAGGGTCCATAACCTTCATCTGACAATCAAAGAGGTCCATGGCAAAAAAAGGGTTAAGAGTCCATGAGTTAGAGGAAAATACCAATAATGTTTGGAAAAGTAAGTAGAGGCCTTTCTCACAATGAACCTAAATGTAACAGCCAGTTTATCTAATCTGATATCTTGTAAGAGACTGCCTTTCGCAGGACTTTAGTTTGAGTAACAACTGCAACTTTCCATAGTGGTCAAGTAAGGATAGGCAAGTGGCCAAAGAATTCCTAAAGAGCATCAATAAAGCACTGATCATGAAGATACGTTTGGTAATATATATATACATACACGCACAATACTTTAATATCTTCAATTTTAACATACCCAGTAAGACAAAACAAATAATTTTGTTGTCCAGTATCGCATCACTACACAAATCAACATTTTCTTTACTGTTTACTGAATCAAAGGTACATAGGATCTCTTTCTCTGACCCAAAACTGTTTGAGATAATTGCCATTTTATCTTGCTTAACGTGTTTCTACATAGTAGGATGATATTTTCTCAAATAATTATACAGCATAATCAGAATTCTCAGCCTGATTCGCACATTTTGAAGAATAGGTTGCATGTGACACTTGGGCATACTCTCCTTTTTTGTACCATGTTGAACATAAAGCTGCAACCTCTATGCGGCATATATTTTTGTTCTGGGCCACCTTTTTCAACTTCGCTTATGACAGCCCGGCTGCCTGAACCTTCTCTTCCACTGTTCTTCTCCATTTTCTCTTGGGATTCCCCACTCTTCTCTTCCCCTGTGGGTTTCCAGTCAGAGGCATGTCTGGTTGTATATTTCTTGAGGGTATACCTATTATCTCTTTAATCTCCATCTGTATTGGTTGTAATCTGTTCCACAGATTTGTGTTTGTTATTACATCATATTCTATATTGACAGCCTATTGATAAGCAGAATGTGATGGGGGCATCTGTTGGCCATGAATTTGAAAATGAAAAAGTACTCTTGGAAAAATTAACACTTCATATTATTCAGGTAGGTTTCTAATTTTTAAATTTTGCCAGGGCAGCAGCCGTATGGCCTACTCTTTACAATTTCCAACTGCCATGGGATTTTTAACATGCACACAGGACCGTCTATTTTTTCGCCCTTATCCGAGAAGGCTAGGTATCCGATCTCACTACCCAGGAGACCAAGGGGAGTATGACATCATTAGGACCACTGGTTCTGAAAAAAATGTCCATAAATTATATTCCCTCTACTGGGAACTGAACCCGGTAGCTCTAGAATTCTAGGCGGACGCCATACCTCTTAGCTACTCTGACCCCTATTTTTTTCAGAAACATTAATTGAGTACAATTTTTTTTTTTAAATTTTATACTGAGAATAGCAATAAAGACCTTAATTATATGAAGATCAACTGAAACCTGCAATACTGTGATATATATATATACTTACTTACTTACTTAGTCGTTCCCCTTCTACCGTGAGGTGTAGAGGTTTGGAAGAGAGAGCGCCAGACTATCCTATCGGCTGTCTTCCTCCTGGCCTGGTTCCATTCTAGTCCTCGATCCTTCAAAGATTGTAATGTTGTCCTCCCAGCGGACTCTGGGTCGTCCTCGGGGTCTGGATCCTTGGCTCTTTGTTTCCCATGCTTGTCGTGGTATCCGATCTTCTCCCATTCTGCAGACATGGCCAAATCATATATATATATATGTGATGGGGCCGAAAAGGAGACGCCCGCCCCCTACCTGTTTCTAGGCAGATTATTTTCGATGTGCGCGAAGCATTCTGGGTTGTGAAAAGTCTGAAGTAGAAGATATGTAATGAGGCCATAATAAAGCCTGAGAATTAATTGTGGTGTATAGTTGTGAGTCATATTTGATATTCGTGTGTTATATTAAATAGCTGTAGGTTTTATTTGTGTTTTCGCTATTCCTAAAGCGATAATCGCATGTGATATTTAAGTAGCCAAGATTAATACGCCCAGCGCGCAGTAGTTGAGTGATTAGCCTAGTGCCTATAAAAAGAGATAGCGAACTACAAGCGGGCCTACTTTGCCACAGCCGCCCAGAGAGAACAGACGAAGCCAGACACACAGAGCCAAGCTGTAAATGCCTTGAACACGTGAGTTAATTTAAGTTAGAATTAGTTTTATATAATTCTGATATTGTATTCAGCACGAGTCTGTTTTAATGTTTAGTGATATAGATAGATGTGTTTTCCAAAGGAAAAAAGTGAATGTGTTTCCAGGACCTGATAATTTAGTCTTGAAATATAATTGAGTGGAAATAATGTGTGGATATATTTCACTAGTGTTAAGACCAAATCACGTATGTAAGAGTTTAGTATCAAGTATTTCATCCATCAGACCGGGCAAATTTAGTAAGAGTGTTTTATACATGAAACTGCAGTGAATGTGTTTCCAGGACCTGATAATTTAGTCTTGAAATATAATTGAGTGGAAATAATGTGTGGATATATTTCACTAGTGTTAAGACCAAATCACGTATGTAAGAGTTTAGTATCAAGTATTTCATCCATCAGACCGGGCAAATTTAGTAAGAGTGTTTTATACATGAAACTGGATAGAGAAGCATCTATTGCTTGAATTTAGATGATATTGACTGTTATCAGGATGGCAACCACGTGGTCATGAAAGGCGGCGCGTCACCACGCGTGTGTATAAAGAAGACGCCAGTTTTATATTGTGTGAATTGAGACGGGGGTGGGAAGCAGATAAGGATAATGTTCCCCAGTAAAGGAAAGAGATAGTTTTCGTGTTAATTCCAGTTTTGTTAAAGGCAAGAGTAATTATTTTATTTCTTTAATGTAAAAGTAATTGAGTGTATTTCACGATAGCCTACTTATCATAATTCTACTGTATATATTTAATAAGTTACTGTGAGGTGAGAATATGTATTTAGATTTCTGGAGAGCGCGAGGCCACTCCTTTGTTGAGACATGTGTTTCTCTGGTTGCTCCCGGCTGAGCATGGAAACACCAATGTGGTTGGTGTCTATCACAAGCCGACAAGAAGCATTTTTATGCTATTGCAGTGGTTGTTTCGGTAACGATGTGTTTCATGTGATGAGATTCCCAGTCGCACCAGTGGTCATATACGACACGCTTGTTGCCAGGCGCCCCAGTCGTCACATACGACATGCTTCAGAAGGCAGTAACGAATACTGATGTGGATCGGTTACGAGGTAGTAGCTTATTCTCATTACTGAGAGTATTTGTTGTACATGTAGTTGAAGAATATTATTTTATGTCCATTTTATGATTATTTAATTATGGTTATGTGAGGAATGGTTGTGAGAGCACGTGGGCTCACTTCAAGATATATATTTCTCTTCTCCGCTCCTGAGGGAGCATGGGGCCAACAGTGTGGTTTGCCTCCATATTAAGTATTCATATGCTAGGGCAGTAGTGGTTTCGGTAGCAATCTGTGTTACATGGTGAGATTGCCAGCCCCACGCACAACACCTTACTAGTCTCATTGGACGACATGCATGAGTGTGTGTGTGTGATAGCTGAGTGTGTGCTCTCGCAGTAGTGGTTTCCGTAGCAACCTGTGTTACATGGTGAGATTGCCACCCCACGCACAACACCTTACTAGTCGCATTGGATGACACACATGAGTGTGTGTGTGTGTGATAGTTGAGTGTGTCAGGTGGCGGCGTAGGACAGTTTGACAGGTGAGAGCGTGGTGTTTCTCATTCAGTATTATATTATGATTTTAACTATTCTGTGCTTTGTTTGCTTCTTCAGATTAGCATCGGGCACTGTTGGGTGTTTTGTTTTGTTTTGTTTAGTTTTGTTTTGCTATGATCGCTAGTTTATTTGTTTAATGTTTGCTTTGTCACTGAATGGGTTATAAAAATAAATATAGCCCCTGCCTCTAGAATCAAGAGTTTTATTGTTGTTCGGGTCGGTGCGAGTGTGACAAGAGTTGAAATCCATTGGGATAGTCCCACGTAGGTTCGGATCCTGCCGACAACGCCAAGGGGAATGTTGGCCACAGTCCACGCAAAACGAGTGTCAAGCACGTCAGGAGCAATCCCCCTACAGATTCGACAGCTACAAGCACTGACAGGCAGACATCACGGGCAGGCAGCGATGCGGCACAGGTGTGCGAGTCTTCTAGACCACAGCAACTGCCAGCCCGACAATGTACAACTGGGGACATAACGACCAAGAGGGTCCCCAGCCGAGTTGTACCGAATACAGAATCTGAGCCCAAAACATCGCCGCTGAGAAATAATCAAACGCAGCACCAACGATCTAAGAGATTTCGACAGAAGTGCCTGAGGTAGTGATGTTGTCGGGACGACAACAAAATCAGGAGGGAGATATGTGATGGGGCCGAAAAGGAGACGCCCGCCCCCTACCTGTTTCTAGGCAGATTATTTTCGATGTGCGCGAAGCATTCTGGGTTGTGAAAAGTCTGAAGTAGAAGATATGTAATGAGGCCATAATAAAGCCTGAGAATTAATTGTGGTGTATAGTTGTGAGTCATATTTGATATTCGTGTGTTATATTAAATAGCTGTAGGTTTTATTTGTGTTTTTGCTATTCCTAAAGCGATAATCGCGTGTGATATTTAAGTAGCCAAGATTAATACGCCCAGCGCGCAGTAGTTGAGTGATTAGCCTAGTGCCTATAAAAAGAGATAGCGAACTACAAGCGGGCCTACTTTGCCACAGCCGCCCAGAGAGAACAGACGAAGCCAGACACACGGAGCCAAGCTGTAAATGCCTTGAACACGTGAGTTAATTTAAGTTAGAATTAGTTTTATATAATTCTGATATTGTATTCAGCACGAGTCTGTTTTAATGTTTAGTGATATAGATAGATGTGTTTCCAAAGGAAAAAGTGAATGTGTTTCCAGGACCTGATAATTTAGTCTTGAAATATAATTGAGTGGAAATAATGTGTGGATATATTTCACTAGTGTTAAGACCAAATCACGTATGTAAGAGTTTAGTATCAAGTATTTCATCCATCAGACCGGGCAAATTTAGTAAGAGTGTTTTATACATGAAACTGCAGTGAATGTGTTTCCAGGACCTGATAATTTAGTCTTGAAATATATACTACTCGTCAAAAGTCAAGGGCCACCCTATTATTTTCAATACACTTTTATATAAGCGCATAGAATGATTAAATGAAGGAAGTTTTTAGTAAAAATGGGTGCAATATCTTCCTCTGACAGTCCTCTATGCACGTTAAGCATAAAAACAACTCACCGACAACCATGATGATCACGTGCAATTTGGTTTGCTGACCATAAATTCACATTTTTAATCTGTTTTTTCAAACTTCCGTACAACCAAACAGGTGAAGTAATCGTGCTGATTGACATTCCACGTGCTATGGCGACCTTTCGTGAACAGAGTTCACTCTTAATTTGTTTTACAATCAGCAGACTTAGGGTAGTTTCATCACTTGCAAAAACCATGCCACCGAGAAGAAGTCTTGACACCTTACAAAGAATGAGGGCTATAGCGTGGGTTGAAAGTGGTTTATCTGTCCGTGAGGTTGCTAGACGGCTTGCAGTGTCACACTCTACTATCCAAAGAATTTTGGAAAGATTTCAGGCCACAGGAAGTGTGGAGGATCGCCACCGGCAAGGTCGCCGTAGATGCACCAATAGACATGATGACCGGTACCTCTTGTTGTCAGCCCTGCGCCATCGAACAGTGACTTGTTCCACTCTAAGATGTCAGCTGAGACAAACTGTAAACGTTAATGTCAGTCAAAGCACTATTAGCAGACGTTTACATGTATTTGGACTGGCTGCTCGACGTCCTGCAGTCAGAATCCCTCTTACTCCTGCTCATCACAGAGCCCGTGTTGCTTGGTGTCGCGAGCACATCCGATGGACAAGGCAACAATGGAGTCAAGTTCTCTTCACTGATGAATCTCGCTTCACTGTGTCATTCAATGATGGCAGGATTCGAGTTTGGAGACGACCAGGAGAGCGATTTACTGATGACACAATTCGAGAGGTGGATCGTTATGGAAGGGGTTCTGTCATGGACTGGGGAGGCTTCTACAGACACGGCAGGACCCCACTCTACATCATCCAAGGCAACTTGACCGGCCCAAGATACCAGAACGAAATCTTGAGACCAATTGTTCAGCCTGCTCTGGAGGCCATAGGTGGTAATGCCATCCTCCAAGATGATAACGCTCGACCCCATCGAGCTCGTGTAGTGAATGAGTTTATTCAGCAACATGGGATCATCAGGATGGCGTGGCCAGCTCATTCACCTGACCTTTCTCCGACTGAGCACCTCTGGGATGTCCTTGGTCGAAGATTGTCAACAAATCACCCCCTGCCAATGGATGTTGCACAGCTGACTGCATTTCTGCTTCAGGAATGGCAAGCTGTTCCTCGGGATACTCTTCGGATCCTTGTGGACTCGATGCGTCTACGCTGTCTTGAATGCCTTGCTGCAAACGGTGGTCATACCCGATTTTGAAATGTCTATTTGTCCAATATCTATTGTGTGACTTTTGAAAGGGTGGGTGACACACTTCACAGCTTCATTGCGTTTGGATGTGTGTTTCCATTTCTTTACGTGACATGTCAATTTGGTATTCAATAAATGCCATTTTGACTGATACCAATTACGTTTATATCAGATTTGTTTTATGGTTTCAACCAAGGTTTTTCTAAGTGGCCCTTGACTTTTGACGAGTAGTATAATTGAGTGGAAATAATGTGTGGATATATTTCACTAGTGTTAAGACCAAATCACGTATGTAAGAGTTTAGTATCAAGTATTTCATCCATCAGACCGGGCAAATTTAGTAAGAGTGTTTTATACATGAAACTGGATAGAGAAGCATCTATTGCTTGAATTTAGATGATATTGACTGTTATCAGGATGGCAACCACGTGGTCATGAAAGGCGGCGCGTCACCACGCATGTGTATAAAGAAGACGCCAGTTTTATATTGTGTGAATTGAGACGGGGGTGGGAAGCAGATAAGGATAATGTTCCCCAGTAAAGGAAAGAGATAGTTTTCGTGTTAATTCCAGTTTTGTTAAAGGCAAGAGTAATTATTTTATTTCTTTAATGTAAAAGTAATTGAGTGTATTTCACGATAGCCTACTTATCATAATTCTACTGTATATATTTAATAAGTTACTGTGAGGTGAGAATATGTATTTAGATTTCTGGAGAGCGCGAGGCCACTCCTTTGTTGAGACATGTGTTTCTCTGGTTGCTCCCGGCGGAGCATGGAAACACCAATGTGGTTGGTGTCTATCACAAGCCGACAAGAAGCATTTTTATGCTATTGCAGTGGTTGTTTCGGTAACGATGTGTTTCATGTGATGAGATTCCCAGTCGCACCAGTGGTCATATACGACACGCTTGTTGCCAGGCGCCCCAGTCGTCACATACGACATGCTTCAGAAGGCAGTAACGAATACTGATGTGGATCGGTTACGAGGTAGTAGCTTATTCTCATTACTGAGAGTATTTGTTGTACATGTAGTTGAAGAATATTATTTTATGTCCATTTTATGATTATTTAATTATGGTTATGTGAGGAATGGTTGTGAGAGCACGTGGGCTCACTTCAAGGTATATATTTCTCTTCTCCGCTCCTGAGGGAGCATGGGGCCAACAGTGTGGTTTGCCTCCATATTAAGTATTCATATGCTAGGGCAGTAGTGGTTTCGGTAGCAATCTGTGTTACATGGTGAGATTGCCAGCCCCACGCACAACACCTTACTAGTCTCATTGGACGACATGCATGAGTGTGTGTGTGTGATAGCTGAGTGTGTGCTCTCGCAGTAGTGGTTTCCGTAGCAACCTGTGTTACATGGTGAGATTGCCAGCCCCACGCACAACACCTTACTAGTCGCATTGGATGACACACATGAGTGTGTGTGTGTGTGATAGTTGAGTGTGTCAGGTGGCGGCGTAGGACAGTTTGACAGGTGAGAGCGTGGTGTTTCTCATTCAGTATTATATTATGATTTTAACTATTCTGTGCTTTGTTTGCTTCTTCAGATTAGCATCGGGCACTGTTGGGTGTTTTGTTTTGTTTTGTTTAGTTTTGTTTTGCTATGATCGCTAGTTTATTTGTTTAATGTTTGCTTTGTCACTGAATGGGTTATAAAAATAAATATAGCCCCTGCCTCTAGAATCAAGAGTTTTATTGTTGTTCGGGTCGGTGCGAGTGTGACAAGAGAGTGATCACTCATCACAATATAATCATCATCATCATCTCGCCCACCCTTTCACAATTGGCGTCGTCGACAGGATAAGGCAGACAGTGACAACGAGCAAACAGCAAACGAACAAATATTGTAAACACCCAGCAGTGCATTCCTGCAGCAAGATGGCTAATGCACCTGTGAAGATATTGTACGTGGAGGAGCCAGAGATAAGGTTATTTAGTGGAGAGGGGAGACCCACTTGGCAAGAGTTTGTGGAAGATGTGGAAGCCGCGTGGAAGGTGGCGCCTTTTTGTGCAGAAGACAAGTTAGACATGATATGGAACAACGTGACACAATGGGTATCTAGAGAATTACGGATACATGGCGGAGCCAAGGCCAGCCCTGAGCAGTTACTCAAGATAATAGAAAGAGCCTACAGCGAGCAACCACCAGTCAGTGAGATGACCAGGAATTTCCCTTGGGAATATGCTGTTTATGGTGAAAGTAAAAAGCCTGAGGCACGGGTCCAGATAGCAAGTGCAGAAGTTAAGAAGGAGGAGGAGGCACTCAGAGCAGAATTATCCTTCCTAAAGTCCCAGATAGCACAGATGTCAGAGGCCAGTACGCCAGCACAAAAGGAGGTGCAGAGAGAGAAAGAACCAGGCCAACCGCGAGAACAGCCAAAGCACGACGAGGAGGTGCATGTTCTGGTATGTGAGAGTCAAGCTGTTGTTAACGAAAGCAGTGAGCTGACAGTACCGACCAGTGCAGCTGCACCGACAAGGCGAAAAGGAGTTTGCAAGTGGTACAGTGTCCGCAGGGGATGGGGATTCATCACGCCAGATGATGGAGGTATTGATGTATTTGTACATCAGACCAAGATCTTCAGAAAGGGATTCCGGAGTCTGGCGAGAAATGAGAGAGTGGAATTTGACAGCAAACCATCTGTCCAGGGCATGGAAGCAATCTATGTGTGCGGCATTGGCGGTCAAGAATGCAAAGGAAGCAGGAAGCGACCCATGGCACAGAGGAAGCCCAGAAAGATAAGATGCTACAATTGTGGAGACCTGTCAGACCACATGGCAGCCAAGTGCCCTCAAGGCCCGCTTCCGAAGAGATGTTTTCATTGCAAGTCAACTGAACATTTGATAGCCGCCTGTCCCTCAAAGAGCTCTTTCCCGAGACGTGCTACCACAACCAGGTTTCCTTCCGGGTGCAAGCCAAGAGATGACCGTGACAACTGTCACCCTAAGGGAGCCGAGAAGATTGGTAGTCGGTTAGGGGAGGAAACTCATCTTAAGCAGAGAGGAGGGAGTGCAAGTCAAGGTTCAGAGGAGGAGACACATCAAAAGCAGATAGTGGGGAATGTTGGCCACAGTCCACGCAAAACGAGTGTCAAGCACGTCAGGAGCAATCCCCCTACAGATTCGACAGCTACAAGCACTGACAGGCAGACGTCACGGGCAGGCAGCGATGCGGCACAGGTGTGCGAGTCTTCTAGACCACAGCAACTGCCAGCCCGACAACGTACAACTGGGAACATAACGACCAAGAGGGTCCCCAGCCGAGTTGTACCGAATACAGAATCTGAGCCCAAAACATCGCCGCTGAGAAATAATCAAACGCAGCACCAACGATCTAAGAGATTTCGACAGAAGTGCCTGAGGTAGTGATGTTGTCGGGACGACAACAAAATCAGGAGGGAGATATGTCTTCTTCTTCCATCCTTAGCCACCAACCGGCAAAGCAGTATGTGGCCAGTACGCCTAGTGGCGTCTTAGGGCAACAACAAATTGATCAATCTATCGCTGTTTCCACCACGCCTAGTGGCGTCTTTGTGGAACAAAAACAGACCAAACAATCTATCGTTGTTTCCGTAATCAGATTGGTTGGCAAGCAGGTGATCAGCCCACTGTGCAGGGAGATATGTGATGGGGCCGAAAAGGAGACGCCCGCCCCCTACCTGTTTCTAGGCAGATTATTTTCGATGTGCGCGAAGCATTCTGGGTTGTGAAAAGTCTGAAGTAGAAGATATGTAATGAGGCCATAATAAAGCCTGAGAATTAATTGTGGTGTATAGTTGTGAGTCATATTTGATATTCGTGTGTTATATTAAATAGCTGTAGGTTTTATTTGTGTTTTCGCTATTCCTAAAGCGATAATCGCGTGTGATATTTAAGTAGCCAAGATTAATACGCCCAGCGCGCAGTAGTTGAGTGATTAGCCTAGTGCCTATAAAAAGAGATAGCGAACTACAAGCGGGCCTACTTTGCCACAGCCGCCCAGAGAGAACAGAAGAAGCCAGACACACAGAGCCAAGCTGTAAATGCCTTGAACACGTGAGTTAATTTAAGTTAGAATTAGTTTTATATAATTCTGATATTGTATTCAGCACGAGTCTCTTTTAATGTTTAGTGATATAGATAGATGTGTTTCCAAAGGAAAAAGTGAATGTGTTTCCAGGACCTGATAATTTAGTCTTGAAATATAATTGAGTGGAAATAATGTGTGGATATATTTCACTAGTGTTAAGACCAAATCACGTATGTAAGAGTTTAGTATCAAGTATTTCATCCATCAGACCGGGCAAATTTAGTAAGAGTGTTTTATACATGAAACTGCAGTGAATGTGTTTCCAGGACCTGATAATTTAGTCTTGAAATATAATTGAGTGGAAATAATGTGTGGATATATTTCACTAGTGTTAAGACCAAATCACGTATGTAAGAGTTTAGTATCAAGTATTTCATCCATCAGACCGGGCAAATTTAGTAAGAGTGTTTTATACATGAAACTGGATAGAGAAGCATCTATTGCTTGAATTTAGATGATATTGACTGTTATCAGGATGGCAACCACGTGGTCATGAAAGGCGGCGCGTCACCACGCGTGTGTATAAAGAAGATGCCAGTTTTATATTGTGTGAATTGAGACGGGGGTGGGAAGCAGATAAGGATAATGTTCCCCAGTAAAGGAAAGAGATAGTTTTCGTGTTAATTCCAGTTTTGTTAAAGGCAAGAGTAATTATTTTATTTCTTTAATGTAAAAGTAATTGAGTGTATTTCACGATAGCCTACTTATCATAATTCTACTGTATATATTTAATAAGTTACTGTGAGGTGAGAATATGTATTTAGATTTCTGGAGAGCGCGAGGCCACTCCTTTGTTGAGACATGTGTTTCTCTGGTTGCTCCCGGCGGAGCATGGAAACACCAATGTGGTTGGTGTCTATCACAAGCCGACAAGAAGCATTTTTATGCTATTGCAGTGGTTGTTTCGGTAACGATGTGTTTCATGTGATGAGATTCCCAGTCGCACCAGTGGTCATATACGACACGCTTGTTGCCAGGCGCCCCAGTCGTCACATACGACATGCTTCAGAAGGCAGTAACGAATACTGATGTGGATCGGTTACGAGGTAGTAGCTTATTCTCATTACTGAGAGTATTTGTTGTACATGTAGTTGAAGAATATTATTTTATGTCCATTTTATGATTATTTAATTATGGTTATGTGAGGAATGGTTGTGAGAGCATGTGGGTTCACTTCAAGGTATATATTTCTCTTCTCCGCTCCTGAGGGAGCATGGGGCCAACAGTGTGGTTTGCCTCCATATTAAGTATTCATATGCTAGGGCAGTAGTGGTTTCGGTAGCAATCTGTGTTACATGGTGAGACTGCCAGCCCCACGCACAACACCTTACTAATCTCATTGGACGACATGCATGAGTGTGTGTGTGTGATAGCTGAGTGTGTGCTCTCGCAGTAGTGGTTTCCGTAGCAACCTGTGTTACATGGTGAGATTGCCAGCCCCACGCACAACACCTTACTAGTCGCATTGGATGACACACATGAGTGTGTGTGTGTGTGTGTGATAGTTGAGTGTGTCAGGTGGCGGCGTAGGACAGTTTGACAGGTGAGAGCGTGGTGTTTCTCATTCAGTATTATATTATGATTTTAACTATTCTGTGCTTTGTTTGCTTCTTCAGATTAGCATCGGGCACTGTTGGGTGTTTTGTTTTGTTTTGTTTAGTTTTGTTTTGCTATGATCGCTAGTTTATTTGTTTAATGTTTGCTTTGTCACTGAATGGGTTATAAAAATAAATATAGCCCCTGCCTCTAGAATCAAGAGTTTTATTGTTGTTCGGGTCGGTGCGAGTGTGACAAGAGAGTGATCACTCATCACAATATAATCATCATCATCATCTCGCCCACCTTTTCACATATATATATATATAAACACGCTGCTCTACAGATTAAAATAGACAGTTATGTATATGTAAATGCAGTTTATAGATCATATAATGAATGGAGACATATCTGGAGTCATCCTTATATGACCACCAGCTCTGCACAATGCTAAAATATATGTATGTGGAAGTGAACGTATGTCTGTGAGGCTAATTACATCTTCTTTGACTCTTGAAATCATCCACACACTTCCAGAGATTCTCCCTGTGGTGAAACTTGTTGAGAACCAAGCATTGCCCACTAAGCTTGGAGAAGTCACTTGAGCCCCAGGTGTAATTCTTTGGCTTTGACTTGGTTGACTGCATGCAGAAGGATCTCACTGTGGACACAGTGATAGGCAGGGGAAGCTGAGAATTGGCTCTGTGCAGGACAAACAATTCCTTGGGACAGCCCAGAACCAGAGTACAGTATTTTAGCACTGCATAGTTGGAGAGCCCCCTTGGATGGTGGGGAATGCACAATATGCCACACACTTCTTACTCCTAGCTTGGGACCAGATGTGACGATCTTTTAAATGCAAGCCAAGCTGGAGAAACTGGAGCTCATGACTTCAACTCAGCACGTTTCAGAATGGCAGAAAAGCCTAGATCTACAGTGTAGATAATACCAAGGAGTCTTCAACTTGGTATTGGCTGCTAAGGAGCGAAAAGCTCAGCAGCCCTAGTTAAACAACAACAACAATAGATCATATATATTAAAAGACTAAGAAAAACATATAACTGTGCATAACTGCCCAACAAATTAGGATCAGCATTACAGTTTGTGCACTTGCCACATGAACTAAAATATAAATTCAACAATAAATAACTGCCAAATAGATTAGTTCACATGCAGGTGATGGACAGGGCACATACAGATAGCATTATCAGGTAGTCCTTGTTCCAGAATTCTCAGGGCAAGAGAAGTAGAGGTAGATCGAAAAACAAGAGAAGAGAACTAGAGACAGAAATTAAAATGATGAAGGAGACATAGAAAGATCTTGAGCTGATAACACGTGACAGGTGTATTATGCATGCATTTGCTGAATGCCTATGCTTCTTGGGGAAGTGAAGGGTATTGATGATCTAGGAAGAACATCTAAATCTGAGTAACTATCTAGCAGATGTTAAGATATATATTTGAGCATATACGCACACAATTGCAAAAGTATGATTAACCTCAACATTTGCGCAACTGTCATATAAATTAAGATGGTTACTGAGTGTTGGAAACTTGGTTGTTGGACAAACTGGTTTGTTGTTGATAAGTTTCCTTCGGGTTCTTGAAGACTATTATTATTACCGTTATCATTTTTTCAAAGAGTCTATTCTTTATTTTCTTCAAGTTAGTGTTAGTGTATGTTCAGATTGTTATTCATTATTTCTTCAAGTTAGTGTTAGTGTATGTTCAGATTGTTATTCGTTATTTCTTCAAGTTAGTGTTAGCGTTTGTTCAGATTGTTATTCGTTATTTCTTCAAGTTAGTATTAGTGTATGTTCAGATTGTTATTCGTTGTGATGCTGCACTGTAATTCTGTCCTTCAACAGGCCCGAGTCTGTTCTTCTATTTGAATTTTCACCATTCCTCTTCTCTTTGTAACTATATGTGTTTACCATGTTTCTTCTCATTTGAATATTCATCGTGTTTGGTATTTTTGTGTAGGTAATTAAATGGGTTCTTTTTATGACGGTAGGTTTATTTCTTACTCCCACCAGTTTTACTTTCTTCTGATTTTCCGCGATCATGTAGATTTTCGTTGTTTACGAAAATCGCTATTTTCGTGCACGTCTGTATGACGCGTCAGACACATCACGTAATGTGATGCGATTTTTGGACACGCGGTCTGCGCGTTTTCAAATCTGATTGGCGTAGGTCGCTAGTTAGTTTATTTTTCTAAGCGTTTCCATTGGTCCGAGTGGATAACTTAGCAGATGCGTAGGTGATCAACAGGAGTGGTTCCCTGTGTATATATATAATCGTTTAGAGGGGATCTTTCTCTATTAAGAAAATAATTGCCTGCCGTGCGACTACGTATTTATCGTCTCCACTGTGGGGAAGAAAAGCGGTAATTGGTATGTAGTAAATTTATTATCGTTTTACTTATTAGAGGGTTCTTTGAGAAATCTCGGCCCGTAAGTAAAGTTCTTCGGGGACATTAACTTAAAGTTATAAATGGTAGCGCCATCCATTATTATCTTTGAAGAACGATGTAAATGTAAAAGTGTGCATAGTTCTTTCTATGATAGTGGCAGTATAGACGAGCGTGTGAAGTTATGAGATACACAGGTTCTCTGTAGTTGTAGAGTGTTGGGTAATCCCACCATTTATTCCTGTGTATTTACAAATGTAATTTTATTGGGAACTCCATTGGGTGTACGTTAATTTTATTGTGCCTTAAATGTGAGAAATGCAGTTGAAGGGTACAGATTTATGTTATCAGTGAATTATACTGTTTAGGGGAGTAAATCATTCCTATAGCACGAGGTTTAATTTACATTTGGGCTTAAGTAGGAAACCTCATGTGTAAATGTTAAAAGGTAATGGGAATTTCGGACAAAGGATTTCCCTAGTTGAAATGTTTGGACACGTGGTTAGCCATGCGTAACAACCACGTAACCTGTCAGACAGTGTCTGGGGCTTTGTTTACTTACCTGCCAGATTTAAGTTGAGGGAAGGGGAGTAGAAGGAGTGAGATTTAAGTGCCACGTGGGTAGTATTAATTATGTATTGTTGTACACAACGAGTGAGGTATTGAGTAGGGGAGTTGTAAAGATTATGGAAGCTATATGTGTTAGAGATGCGTTATGTTGGAGTTGGTGTACATTAGACGCATTTCCTTTTAATTTCAGCGGGTCACGGCAAATTTTGCCATATATAAATTACCCACAGCAACAGGACATATCTCAGGGGTCAGAGGACTCGAGGTATCGCCAGCAGCGAAAAGAAAATAACCTAAACGGTCTATGTCAGTGAAGTTCAACTCTTCAGCGAGACCTAAACAGCTCTTCTTGCAGTGAGGAGCGGGAACGGGTTTATTTATCATACAGCCCAGAGCTCATCGCTATTATAGTCTCCAGCAACGGCAGACTGATTAAATCATAATAGCCAGAAATCACGGCTGTTTTTTCCTCTAAATCCGGAGCGGGTTAAAAGTGGAAAGTTATAGAAGCTATTCAGCAGCAGAGAAGTTATCGACAGTCAATCAAGTACCTCATGCTTGATACCCGACCATCATCATCATCACCAAATTCAGGAGCAGGTGATAGGGTTACAATACCTGGGTCCTGAAAGTAACGAGAGAAGAGCGTAACGGAGACGCCGCATCATCAGTCGTTGAGTGTTAGAGAGACACTGAGACCGAGAGAGAGAGAGAGAGAGAGAGAGAGAAGGAGGGAGAAAATAGACAGGACCAGTAGGGTCTGTTCATTATCCATGTGAAGGATAGACACTGAGCCATCGTTGTAAGCCAAGTCTATTATTTTAGCATTTCCAGTGGTGTTAGTTAGCGGCGCATATCGCCTACCAAGTTGGAAGCTGTGTAGACGTTCTTTTAGGAAGAGGCAACAGGACGGCAACAGTAGAAATCTTATTTGTATTAGAGAGTGGAGGCTAAATTTGACAGCCCCACAAGATTAGAGTTGTTTAAATCACTAACCAATTTTATTGTTCCCCAGCAGGGTGACAAGAGGAGTGAATGGAATCGGGGTTTTTCTAGTATCTAATTTAATTGTTACTTTGTTTTTTTCAGGCCGTGCAACAGTGCACGCTATTTATTTGATTGATGTATGATGAACTTTAATGGTTTTTATGGTGTAAATAAATATATATTTACTGTACACTGGATCAGCTTCTACACTTACTATACTTACTCTATGTTGTCTGTATAGTGGTGTCTGTGGTCGTTTTATACACCTTATCTCCTTGTGTTTAAAGGTAGTTAGAGGTGGGTGATTCTATAGCTTTTCTGAAGTCACGAAGTGGCAAGGGGAGAGTCAAATCCTGGTTCTAGCCCTTGAGCCAATAGTCTCATCTGTCCACATGCATGTCATTTTCCATCTAAATTCTATCTTCTCAGACTCTCTCATACTAGGGTCTTGCTTTCATTCAGGCAAACTCTATAAACGTAAATCCACTTCATGACATTCGTTATTTCTTCAAGTTCTAGTCTTCTTGTGATCTTGTACCAAGTGATACTAGGGGTTTATTCTGTTTAGATAGCATGCATATTTGAAAGTCAAACACCAACATCAAGGAATAACGGTAAAGATCCATCAATGCTTGTAACGAATAAACTTCACCAAGAAGCAAAACGCCATCACAGATGACTGTTCATATTTATTGTCGAATACAACTCTTGGTAACAAACATTAGAACTACACACTGTTATTTTGTCATATGACTTTGACCATGTTCATAAAAACTCGCACAGACCATTGTGCATTAATTACAATTATCAGACTTCAGTTTCTATATTTCTGATACCACCGCGTTAAACATTATTCCAATTATTGCACATTTATTTACGTCATCATAATCATTCTGGCTTTGCTAGCCTAATTCGATTCTGAATTCATATTTTATTTTCATTTAGCTTACCACGCCATTTTTTTTACTAACACATCAATTATCATTTATTCTGATAAGTTGGCCATCACAATGGCATTCGACAACTATCGAATTAGTTATCCTTTTTACAAGGCACATTTAATCTCTTTGGACACTCCAGTCCTAAAATACACTTCTGAATGAATCTAAGTGGCAACGGCCACACTTTGCTATACACTGTAGGGTGGTAAAAACCACATGAATTAAAAACACTTTCGATCGGTCCCAGGGGCATAATGCTGACTGTTTGCAATTATGTATCTCGCGGCATCATTCTATATGTGATACGTCTTAGTGTGTCTCTTGTTGGGATGCTAAATGGTGCAATCATCTCCGACTAAAAATAAACCAGCCAAGATGATTACCCACCACGAAGCAGTCCTCAACACTGAGGACAATTAATGATTGCCTATTAGAGAATGACACTGCAATCGATGAATCATCAATGCTAAGGTTACTTGAGTTTGGCATTAGGCATAAGACTGGCAGGGAAGAATGAAAGACAGGATGCATCTGGTGTATATACAACCAGCGTGCAACAGGAACTATTAGCATTCATACCCTTCGAGGTATGCTGAAGGAGACTGAGCACCTATGGGTTTGCCCTGAGTGCAATGATGTCAGTTCTGAACAACAATAACAATAAGATGGTTACACATATTGTCCAAGAATGACAGTGGGAGGATTAAAAACAGAAGTAAGGCATGAATGACAAAAAAAAACTACATCTGAATATTCACCTGAAGGTGAAAAATGTAGCTTTTGTGGCATTGGTGAACATGTTTGTGCTATAATAATATGAAAACAATCTGGTAATTATACCAAAAATGTTTAAAAAAATTTAAAGTAACAAAAAATGTTGATAAAGTAGATTATATGCCACTGTAAACTGTATTTTACAAATATATTATATGCCACTGTAAACTGTATTTTACAAATAAAATAACTTTCAAATATAAAAAAAAAACATAAGGTGTATACTCAAATCACCTGGCTCTCATGTAACATGTTAGTGGTCTGACAAGACATACACCGAGATCAAGATTCTCTGCCCCACTATTTATAGCTGCTTCTCCTTTCTTATGGTTAGCACCATCTCCTTCTGATGGACTGAAATACAGTTTCATGTAGGCATCACCTAGCTGATTCCAGAATTGGGGGAAATAAGCTTGTTTTGTGCACAGTTTCTCCAAGCACTCTACACATTCTGTACAGAAGGAATTAAAAAAAAAAAAAAAGTCTGAATAAATTACTAGCAAAACAAGTTTAGGAGAATATTAAATTCAGATGTATAGCGGTGCAAAATGGAGAACAACAAAAAGAAACACAAGAAGCAACAGACTTTCATAAATGGGTGTTTGCAGAGATTAGAAAGATTGAAATGATATGACAAGGTCAACAATGCTAAACTGATAAGAACCAGACAAGTGCCAGTGGAACAAAAGTTGAGAAGAAGATGCTGGCATTGGAAAGAACACACACAAAGGAAACCCACTGACAGCATTTCAATGCAGTCCTTGGTGTGGAATCCACATAGCAGGGAGAGTTAGAGGGAGACCAAAAACACATGGAGAAGGGAACTGAACAGCAGACATGAAAGGGATAAAGAAGAAAAGACACAGAAAAACCCTGAACGGATGGCACCAGACAGGAAGGTGTGGCATGAATTGGTTGAAAGCCTATGCTCCATAAAAAACAGAAGGGTAATGAATGAACATTTATTTGTTACTGTTTGTACCACTGTAATTTTCGCTAAATAAAATTCTACATTACTTCCATTGTATTGAGCCCACACAACCAGACTAGGACACTAATTATGGTAGTTTGTTACTGTATCTATCAAAATAATTCTCTTACAGTACAAACATTACTACTGATATTGTAATTATATTTTAATTTTTATTACAGAAAATCATTAATTATTTTTCCTGAATAAAGCTCTCAATGCCAGAATAAACCACTAGTAACAAAAGTGTCTTACTATATCATATTTTCATTAAAGAAAACTTTACACTGTTACTCTTTTCTTAAAGCTAGAACTAATTACTAGTCATCATCTCCTCATATTTATTGCCGTTTACACCATGCCTGACGCAGCAGCAATAATATGCATTCTTTGTCTCCTCAGTGACCCTCGAGAACTACACGAGGCATTTAGTCATGGTAGCTTGTTATTGTGTTTACCCTGTTTCCACAACAAGCCAGTCTTTAATCAACATGGCACTCTTGGATTTGCTTACTGTGATGGCTATGTAGTTCAGAAGTAATCATTCCTCTACATTTCTTTCATATATTCAATTTAATAGCAACAATTAAAAAAAATCCTGCAATAGCCAAGGCACTACATTTGATCACACTTCACTGTTTTATGCGGGGTAGTTTTGTCTGGTTGAGTGTGCCTGAAGTAAAAAAAAATTCCTACTTGTATTGCTGATACATTCAAATATCATTACTTTTAAAATGGTGTTTCCGTATATGCCAAACTGTAGATGCTATTATACAAGACACCACATTCTGCTTCCTTTCCCTCCTTATGAACCTGCAGCTGGTTCCCTTACAGGATGCCTGAATGAAAGTATTTATGCGGTCCTGCAGCGATTGTTTCTGTAGCAGCTTGTTTTACATGATGAGGTTGCTAGTCACGCTCACAACCTCTGGTTGCATATGTCCGAGGGATCAGTGAACCAATTCTTTCGTTGTGTTCTCAGAGACCCATGGGAACTACACAGGACTAAGCACTACATGCAATAAGAAAAATAAAATAAAAATATAAATGCAATAGCATAATGTATTCTTTCTCTCACTCTGTACAACAAAGATACAATATTTTGTGTCTCAAATAAATATAACAATTAGTAACTTACTTAACACATTAACTACCGAATTAAAAAACACACTGTGGCCGAATTAAATTTTTTTCCCATTTTCATCCTGTAGGTGTTTGCATAAAGTAAGCTGTAGTTTTCATAATTGTTTACAGATTTGTATGAATTACACGTCATTTTAAAGATAAATGAATGTACTATTACAATAAACATTGGTTGCAACTCTAATAGAGGTTGTTGCTATTTAACGGCCCTCCGATGGCCGAGGACTTGCAATATTTTCACAATTATAACTGCTTGCAATATTTTCACAATTATAACTGCTTGCGCCCCATCTCTATAAAAATCACAATTTCAATCAATGTGCACACAGTTTTCACTCTTGTCCTCGTCGCTAGATCTTTCAGTCAATTGTTGAAACATGTTTCTATCCTATTCAGCCATTAGACGAGATGTACACGCATTTTTTGTAGTCCTAGCACTAGTTTCCACGGTAAACAGTTTTACACGATTTGGTAACTAACCCAAAACGCTGAAAAATATGAACATAATATCAATTTTTCATTGTTCTTCATCAACCATGCTTTGGGAATTTGTTTTCCGGTGGCAACTTAAAGTCTCGAACCAGATCAGAGAGTGTTTCAGTACATTTTTCATTCGTTTTATTACTAAAATTAGATTGGCGCCCTGAGCGGCTTGCGGTCCAAATGTGATTATGTTGTGAGCCGCTGACAGCGGCTTGCGGTAGTTAATGAGTTAAGGACAGAATATACGAGGGAAGGTCAAAAAGTAATGCCTCCTATTTTTTATATTTGTAAATACTGCATCGGTGTGCAATTTGTAAATTTAGCAGGATTCCTCAAACACACTTCTGCACTGTATAGCAATACCAACCTGTTTCAGTAACAGGTGGCACCACTGTAACAGTTTAAAAATGGCTGCCAAAGACGTTTGGTTAACACATCCCCCTTACAGTCCCGATCTTGCACCTTTTGACTTCCATGTGTTTGGACCACTGAAAGAAGATCTTCGCGGACATCACTTTGAGGACACCGAGACCCTTAAACGCGCTGTACGCCAGTGGATTAGGAAAAAAAGACACATTTTTACCTTGCGGGGATACATGCCCTTGTGAGAAGATGGACAAAAACTGTAACAAATAACGGAGACTATATTGAGAAATAAATTTTTGAAGTTCAGACTTGGGGCTACATTTCAATGTGAATTTTATCTGTTTTCTTGCCTACTGAATGACATTAAAAATTACGAGGCATTACTTTTTGACCGTCCCTCGTACATAATTATGAGTTTTAGTTCTCTGACTCCACTAATGTATAAACACCCTATACTTCTTACCTGCCCACCTTTCTGTCTTTTCGCACACAGTGGACAAGAGGATCAATGACTGTCGTTGATGTGCCTCATCTTCATTCAACATCTCCGATACCTGAAAAGGACATCACTTTTATTCACGGCAAACTGCAGTTCTTTAACAAAATTAAAACTGTTACCAGGGGTTCCCTATGTGGCGACAGGGTAGAAGAAAGGATAGACAGAAGAAATAAAAGAGAGTACCAATCTCTTCCACAGTGTCTTTTGGCTCGCTGTAAGTGATAGTCCGACACTTGTAAGAAGAAATGTTTCAGGAGACTGAACTTTAAACTCTTCTCAGTTAAGCAAAGAAGCAAATCCCATCAAGGATCCTGAGAGTATGTTCCAAGTTAAATTGGTTACAGATAAACGAAAGAGAAAAATACAAATATTAATATATATATGGTTATATGTATACAGCACTGGGTAAATGGAGATAAAAATAGTCTACACAAAAGTTCTGTTTATATTTAGGGTACCCTTTCACGATGGCTGAGGTTTATGTCCTAATTTTAATCATTGACTGGTATGACCTAAAATCGTTTAGTGTTTGGTCCTTTTTAAAAGTGCACTTATCATGAATGGGTTGCTGCTGTATGACGTCACACTATCACTGCAAGGTTTCTTCCCCCGGCCAAGTTGCTGGAATAATTCGTATCAAGTACTGCAAGGTTTCACTACACGACTGCGAGTTTCACCTGCCTGTTGTCACCACCAGGGAGCCGCTTGATTCCAAGATTGAGTTTGGTTCAGAGACGGCATATACTATATAAGTATTTCTCTTTGGTCTTTTGGTCTGACAATATGCTTGAGGTTCTCCACCGGGGCTTGCAGATGTGAGTAAAATATACACGTTCTATAATCTCATATATACAGCTAACCGCGATCATTCACCTCTGCCTACTGATCACGGGTAAATGTCCTCAAATTGTACTCCGTGCCTGAGCTCCTCCGGGTCACTGGAAATCCCGGCTTATCTGGGTCATTAGCCTCTCAGGTAAATAACAATGCGACAATGAACTCGAAAATTCCGAGGGAGGTCATTGTCCGATGAGGCATTCAGAAATACAGAGCTGGGTCATTGTCCGATGAGGCATACAAAAAGATAGAGAGCAGAGAAAGACAGAAGATTGTCGGACGAATAATTTCGCGACAATAGCCCCCTGTGAAAGTTTATCGTAAGGTGAACTAGTTTCGACTGACATCTTCTTCTCGATCCCTCTCTGTCCTAGTTTGATTTCCCTCACCATCCTGGACGTTTTTAGGGAGGTTAGGCTTATTGGGTCGCTGCTGACTTGCCTGTTCTTCCCCACTGCATGGATGACGGCTGAGAAAGTCTGCTCCGACATTGAGTTCCCCAGGTATATATTCAACCTTGAAGTTATATGGTTGCATTAACATTGACCACCTCATGAGCCTTGAATTCAGGTTTTTGGAAGCTGCTAAGAACATTAATGGTTGATGGTCGCATTGAACGGTGAAGGGCTTTCCATATAAGTATGGTTGATATTTCTGAATTCCCCATACCAAAGCTAGGCATTCCCGTTCAATAGTGGAGTAATTTCTTTCAGCAGCATTCAACTTTCGGCTAGCAAAAGCTATGGGGAATAATGTAGACACATTGTCTTCCCCAGTTTGTAGCAAGGTGGCTCCAATCCCAATCTGACTAGCATCGGTGCGTAGTATGAATGGTCGGCTTAAGTTCGGTAGGTGCAGAATAGGTTTCTCTGTGAGTTTTTCCTTGAGGGTACTATAAGCATTCTCACACTCAGCGGTCCAGATCACTTTTTCCGGAGTATTCTTTTTCGTAAGGTTCGTCAGTGGGGCGCTAATAGTGTTGAAATCCTTAATGTAGCGTTGGTAAAATCCACATAACGCGACAAACGATCTGACATCCTTTTTAGTAATAGGGCGAGGTGCATTGCGCAGTTTGTCAACATTACGTTCCTCCGGGAACATGTACCCTTGTGAAATGGTGTGGCCGAGAAACCCCAGTTGGTCAAAACCTATCTGGCATTTAGTTGGGCGGGCGGTTAAACCTGTCTCCTTAAGCCTTCGGAGTAGCATCTCTATTGCATTCAGTTTTCCTCAAAGGTGTCAGTGGCGATGAGGACATCGTCCATGTAGTTGGTAATAGCAGGGTTATGAAGGGGTGCGAGAAGTTTTCTCATCATTCTCGTGAATGTGCTAGGCGCATTATGTAATCCGAATGGGAGGACATTAAATTCAAAGTGTCCTTCCGGGGTGCTGAATGCCAGCAGTGGTCGGATCTCTTTCTTCACAGGAATCTGATAGTATCCCTTGCTAAGGTCGATCTTAGAGAAATACCGAGCTGTATTTAGCTTAGCGAACAGTGAGTTTTGATCTGGCAGAGGTTCAGCCTGGTACTCCGATACTGCATTCAGTCTCCTATAGTCAATACACAATCTATGCTCTCCGGTAGGCTTTCGAAGAAGCACAACACTACCACTATAGGGTGATTCGGATGGAGAAATAATGCCTGCACTGAGCAATTTCTCTATTTCTTCTCTCAATGCATCTGCCTTGGCATAGGGTATAGGGTAATTTTTCACACGGACTGGCATTGCATCTGTCAACTTCATATTAAACTCTACCAAACTGGTTAGGCCTGGCCTGTCCGTGAGAACTTCTGCATACTTTTCCAACATTGTTTGCACCAGCTCATGCTGTTCCAGCGTTAGAGTGTGACTTATTTGCACATCGGCCTGAGTCTCACTCAAGGACAGAGGGTATTCGACTGCTACATTGGGTTCATCCTCTACTTCACTGGCTACTGCAAGGGCCATCAAATGGGCTGGCTCTACTGAGGCACGTTCGTTGTACTTTTTCAGCAGATTGATGTGGTAAATTTTCTGTTTACCCTTAATTGCTATCTTGTAGTTGGTGCGGGAGATTTTCTCGACAACAGCATAGGGTCCTCTCCAGCCAATCTGAAGTTTATTATGGCTGCTTGGCAAGAGCAATAAAACTTTATCCCCAATGTTCAGTTCTCGATCCTTTGCTGTCCTGTTATAATATTGCGCATGTTTCTGACGGGTTTTGCGCAAATTTGCAGTGGCCAACTTCCAACCTGTTTGGAGGCGTTGCTTCAATTCCTCAACATAATGTGACGTGGTAATGACTGTGTCATCCGCTTTATCGTCTGTCCAGGATCTCAGAAGTGCCTCTAGAGGACCTTTTATTGGGCGCCCAAACAGCAGTGTTGCTGGTGGAATTCCTGTCGAGTGATGAGGTACCTCTCTGTAGGCAAACAGTGCCGCTGGCAGGTAGGAATCCCATGAACTTGGGTTCTCCTGCTCCAGCTTTCGCAGTATGGAAATTAAGGTTCCATTAAACCGTTCTACTTGGCCGTTGCTCTGGGGGTGATATGGAGAGGTATGAATGTGTCGCGTTTGGAAAATCCGAAACACTTCTTCCATTAATTTCCCCCGAAATTGTGATCCATTATCCGTCAGGATCTGAAGAGGGAACCCCAACCTCGTAAATATAGTAAGGAGGGCTTCCGCTACATGAGTTGAGTCGCACGAAGGCATTGCGACTGCTTCTGCCCACATGGAGCATGTGTCGACCAACGTCAAGATGTAGCTATTCTTTTTCTTTGTCCTAATCAGGGGCCCAACAATGTCGACTGCCACCCTTTCAAACGGGGTACCTGTTACAGGCATTTCTCCTAAGGTTACGGGAGCTACCCAGTGCTTAGGAGCCACCTTTTGGCACTGTGCGCATGACTGAACATACCGTTTTATGTCTGCGTTCATTCCTGGCCAATAGTAGTGGCAAGAAATGCGCTGCATGGTTGCTCCAATTCCCATGTGTCCGCTGAAGGGTAAGGCATGGCCCATTTCTAATATTTGGGTCCTATAGGATGAGGGGACAATCAGCTGTGAGTGTTCGCTCGCTCCTTTGCCTGCTCTGCGGTACAACAGACCATTCTTCTTATAAATCTCTCCCTTGAGAGGCGGGGTATGAGACTTAGGAAGTTTTTTAAAACAAGGCGACAAAGTGCTATCCGCTGTTTGTGCCTTCTTCAACTCTTCTGGGAAGATGTTGGTAGGAGTTCCAGACTCAGGGTTCTGCCTGCATTGATCCCTGGTCTGTACGGCCGCAACTGACAGAGGCCGGGCTGGTTCTCCTAGGAACACATATCTACAGCCCAAAATCAGGGGGTAGATGGGATCCTTTAGAACAGCGGCTCTGATTTCTCCAGTCACATACCGCGATTGAACCTGAATCTTGCACACTGGTAGAATCATGGGCGCACCAGATTTGGTGGGTCCTTGTATTTCAATCGTCTCCTCTGTAATTTGGTCAGAATTAACAAGAGAAGCTGCGACGATTGCATCATAAGATAATCCAGTGTCATACAAACAAAGAGCCCTCTCCCCATTAACCATAACAGATTCAATGACAGCTGGTCGCTTCGAAGAATCTATGTCATCCTTTGAGGGCTCAGGGCTGTCAGATCTGGTTGTTATGCAAGCTGCATTCATGGGGAGGGGTCGGCGCTTACAATCACGAGAACTATGTTTAGGCGACCGACAGTGTTGGCACACATCCCTCTCTGTGTTTGCTGTATAGGAAGTTTTCCTTTCCGTGTTCTTGTGGGTTTGTCCATTGTTGGGTCTGTCATGGTGAGTTTTCATGTAGGGTGGCTTGGAGCTTGTAATACTATTGGAGCTGTTAGGCGCAGTCTGCTGAGCTGGATAGTCTGTATATCTCCATCTGGAGGTCAGAGTCTCAGCCTGTGCATTCTGAAAGCGTTCTGATAAGGTAACTATGGTATTTAACCTTTCTGCCCCGTTTTCTACCAGAAATCGTCTCATCTCAGGGCTCATCATTTCTTTCAGTTGCTCCATTAGTATTAATTCTTGCAGTCCTTCGTAAGATTTCTCGAATGACGCGAGAGTGAGCCATTTCTGCAAATAAGCTTCCAGGCGAGCAGCATACTGGGTGTACGATTCTCCATTTTCTTTATGGAAATTTCTGAACCGTTTACGGTACGCCTCAGCATTCAATTCATAGCGAGCTAAGAGAGCTTTCTTAAGACAGTCATAGTCATCCTGTTCATGAGGCGCCAGTTTTAGGAATACATCATAGCCAGCACCCCTGAGTCCTTGCGAGAGTTTCAGATTCCACCTCTTCCGGTCCAGCCCGAACGAAGAAGCGAACCTCTCGAAACGGTCCAAAAAGCTGTCCATGGAATCCTTTCCCTCCATAAATGGCTCCAGAGGGAAGGCCATCGGTCTCAGGTGTGGTGTAGAGAGAGCTGATGCACTATCAGATTGAAGGGGCGAGGGCGGAGAAGATGAAGTTTCGGAATTGCTCCCAGCTTCCTTGCTTTTTGAGAGAAGTTCCACATCCAGTTCCTTCATTTTCAGGGCATGTTGTCGTTCCTTCTCCTTCTCTTCTGCCGCTCTTATTTCACGATCCTTCTCCGCTTCTGCCGCTCTGATTTCACGATCTTTCTCTGCTTCTGCCGCTCTGATTTCCCTGTCCCTCTCCGCTTCTGCCTCTCTGATGCTCTTCATCTCTGAGGATACATAGTCTGCAAGCTCTTTTCCTGCAAGCCCCACCTCTTTTCCACTCTCAATTAACAAAGCTCTTACTTGTGCTGTCTCTGCCATTGCAATATTGGATCAAATCGAATGAGCTTGAATAAACCTACTCACAAACCAATACAGGTAAAAGTAATACTGTCTAATATTAATAATATAGTGTATTACTGCCACAACAATAAAACAAAATTTTGCAACAACAACAATTTCAACCAATAGGATAGCTCTTAGTTAAGTAGCTCAGTTAAATCTTGTATACAAACTAAACTAAAAAATTGGACCATACACTAGAAGATCAGTCACCAGTTATATTTTGTGTACTATTCTATCTGTGCAATATACTGCATATAAGATCAAACCAGTTACATGCAAAGTGTACTGGAAAGCTGTATAAGATTACTTGATAACCAAACTATTAACCCAAGTTTGTTACCCAAAAGTAAAATGTATATTAGCAATAAATTATTTGTAGTCTAGGGAACATACAGATGCTATGAGTTCATCCGGGACGAGCAGTCCAGTTTGTGGCGACAGGGTAGAAGAAAGGATAGACAGAAGAAATAAAAGAGAGTACCAATCTCTTCCACAGTGTCTTTTGGCTCACTGTAAGTGATAGTCCGACACTTGTAAGAAGAAATGTTTCAGGAGACTGAACTTTAAACTCTTCTCAGTTAAGCAAAGAAGCAAATCCCATCAAGGATCCTGAGAGTATGTTAGGTCTTCAGCCACACTTCCCCTGAGGTACTGATATGGCTCAAGAGACCCCCAGCTGGTAATTAAGATAATGATTAACAAAAACAGTTAACTACCAAGCAACACAGAACATATAGTGAAAAGAAGGAAACAACAGTGAAATTCGTTTCAATGAATTTATATATATATATTAAACCAAGTTAAATTGGTTACAGATAAACGAAAGAGAAAAATACAAATATTAATATATATATATGGTTATATGTATACAGCACTGGGTAAATGGAGATAAAAATAGTCTACACAAAAGTTCTGTTTATATTTAGGGTACCCTTTCACGATGGCTGAGGTTTATGTCCTAATTTTAATCATTGACTGGTATGACCTAAAATCGTTTAGTTTTTGGTCCTTTTTAAAAGTGCACTTATCATGAATGGGTTGCTGCTGTATGACGTCACACTATCACTGCAAGGTTTCTTCCCCCGGCCAAGTTGCTGGAATAATTCGTATCAAGTACTGCAAGGTTTCACTACACGACTGCGAGTTTCACCTGCCTTTTGTCACCACCAGGGAGCCGCTTGATTCCAAGATTGAGTTTGGTTCAGAGACGGCATATACTATATAAGTATTTCTCTTTGGTCTTTTGGTCTGACAATATGCTTGAGGTTCTCCGCCGGGGCTTGCAGATGTGAGTAAAATATACACGTTCTATAATCTCATATATACAGCTAACCGCGGTCATTCACCTCTGCCTACTGATCACGGGTAAATGTCCTCAAATTGTACTCCGTGCCTGAGCTCCTCTGGGTCACTGGAAATCCCGGCTTATCTGGGTCATTAGCCTCTCAGGTAAATAACAATGCGACAATGAACTCGAAAATTCCGAGGGAGGTCATTGTCCGATGAGGCATTCAGAAATACAGAGCTGGGTCATTGTCCGATGAGGCATACAAAAAGATAGAGAGCAGAGAAAGACAGAAGATTGTTGGACGAATAATTTCGCGACACCCTAATGGGACAAAACATTAACAGGTTTACAGTTCCCATGAGGCATGTCGTTAGAGATAACTAAGGCGAGGCTGTGCATGGGATTACAACGTCATCATGTAATACAAGCAGCTGCAGAAACCACAAGTGTGTACCCATATAAAGTGCTTTAGCATAATTTTCTTGCATAGGGAACATTTGTGTTAATGTGTGAAAAGGGGAATTCATTCATTCATTCTTGGGTGCATGTCTAACATCAGCATTTATACTGTACACAAAGCCATTTTATACATTTTTACTATTGCACTCTACAAGTTTTCTGGGGTTTCATATATAAAGAATGTGCCCTAACTATATAGTAACTGCTATGCAATGAGGCATATCTGGAGTCATCCTTGTATGACCACCAGCTATGTGCAATGCTACATTATACATGTGTGGAAGTGAACCTCTGCCTGTGAGGTTAATTACACCCTCAGTGACTCTTAAAATTATCCACACACTTCCAGGGATTCCCCCTGTGTTGAAACTTGTTGAGAACCCAGCATTGCAACTAAGCTTGGAGAAGTCACTTGAGTGAACGTAATTCTTTGACCTGGTTGACTGCATTCGTGTGGATCTCTCTATGGACCTAGAGATAGCCAGGGGAGCTGAGAAGTGGCTTTGTGCAGGATGTGACAATTCCTTGGGAGAGCCCAGAATCAGAGTACAGTAATTTAGCTCTGCATAGTTGGACAGCCATCTTGGATGGCGGGGAATACACAGTATGTCACACGCTTCTTACTCCTAGCTTGGGACCCCTATGTGACGATCCTTTGAGTGCAAGCCAAGCTGGAGAAACTGGAGCTCATGACTTCAACTCAGCACGTTTCGGAATGGCAGAAAAGCCGCAGAAAAAGCCTAGATCTACACTGTAGATAATGCCAAGGAGTTTTCAACTTGGCATTGCCTGCAAAAGAGCGAGAAGCTCAGCAGCTCTAGTTAAACAACAACAGTAACTGCTGAAAATCAAAATATAAATTTAAAGTAAATATTTAAAATTTTAAAAATTTACTGCCTTTATTTTAAATATTTAATTTTAATTTAAAATCTCTACTTGCAACTCTTCAGCGTTCATTGGCTAAAAGATAAGAGCACTAGCTTTTCAGCAGCAATCACAGGGTTTCAGGATCAAAACCAGGCAGTACCACATTAAAGTATACCCAGCTGTAAATGGGTACTTGACTCTGCTCTAGAGGCAATAGATAAAGAGTCGTACTAGGATGAAAGACAAAGAAAATTATTTATATTTTTCTGTAATTCACTAGTTCTCACTGTCTGTCCCTTCTGTTTTTGTTTGTTGTCACTGCCGAAGGTCTTGTGGCCATAATATAGGCAATTTTCTTTTTCCTAGTAAGATGTACTACCTATTTTTGTTTACCCCACTGTTTATCACTGTCTTGCTGCAGGTCCCCTCATTTTCATATACTTGATTTCAGTACAAAGATGTCCTTCCACCAAAACAAAAAAATGAGACACAAAATGTAAAAGTACATACCAAATCTCTAGCCAACTGGAGACTTTCATTTGTTCGGCCACAGTACAGGTAACACCTACAGAGAGATTCCTTTACATCTTGTCTCACTGAAACATTATTCTCAGGCAACAGATCTGTAAGATGCAGAAACTGATTTCATGAAGTGGGTGAACATTTTAAAGTAACAACTCTCAGTAAAGATAATGTAGACTAACGTAGACTATTTTTGTCTTTTTTCCTCGTAAAACGAATCACCTTTTTTCAATTTTTTTTTTCAAACTCATCCATCAGTAAAGATAATGCAGAAAACAGGAAAACTGTGGTAACCTGAATAACCTGACAAGATGTCAATGCAGAATAATTTTCTACTAATCCTTCATTGATACAATGAAAACTAAAGACAACACAGTGCAACATTTACTTTTAAAATGTCTAATGCTATGTGACAGAATTACTAATGCCTGACTATCTGTGTTGGTTTAGTGATGAAATTAATAGAGGGTTTTGTATCCAGAAAGATGTTTCTAAGAACATTCACAAAGAACTAGTACCACAGTGGCTTCTGATAAAAATGTGTATAACTTGATACTTAGAGACTGATCTAGACTAAGAATCATAATTAACCTATCAATTCACATTAAAAAACAATGGCATGTGGACCATATGTCATCAATTAATCTATGTGAAGTCCTCCTGTCTTGTGCCATAAGTTCAAGTTCCTCCAGAGTCTTTTCTATCCTTTATATGTCTGCCTCCATTTCTCTTCTTTATGTCTTTTGGTCTCCCTCTATTTCTTTAACCCTGGGGATTCTAGAAAAGACTGTCTTGTGATGCTTTTAGCTGGTTTCCAATCGTAATGAGTGTCTTTTCCCTACTTCTTGTTCAATTGGTGTTTGGTTCATTCCTTGAGTTCCACTGATGATTCTGTCATACAGTTTTAATCCTATTGTTATGTGCACGCGTGCATTTATGAAATTTCATAACTTTCTTGGCTGTCATTGTTGTTGTGTTCCATTTCAAAGTCATACAGTAGAACTTAAAATCTGAAGCAGAAAAATTCTTATTTTTCAAGACATTTTAAACTGGATATGAGAATGTTAAGTTTAGAAATGACATAAATATTTTCAACAATAAGGTAGCATACTGCAATTTTTCCATTTCAGATTACAGTATTTTGCATTTTCTTTTCATTTATGAAACATGTTCAATGTTTAGTTATCCAAGCAATCAAATATCCAAACTAAATTTATTCCAGGTTAGGTCATATAATCCAGGAGGTCTCAACCTTTTTTTGCTCATGACCCCCTTCTGAGTCTTATTTACCTCTGTAGCCACCTCATAGTCGCTGTTAGCTGGAAAAAGGTACTTTCATGAAGGTAAATTTTCGACACATTTTTTTAGCACCTAGCCTAAAATTTAACTGTGAATTAACAAGGTCATGCTGTATTTCATGCTTAAATTATGACATCTACACTCAACCCAAGCCAGACTTAATAAACATTCACCTAATGCATAACTGTACTGTTTTAAGGCCTTTTCATAATTCTTCTGATGATAATGAAAGTCACCGCTGAATTTAAATGCATGGGGTATTTGCTCTGGGTCCAGCTCTGATGTGTGGAGACAATCATTTTGGTATGACTCCACAGCTGATTCAAACCACTGAAAGAAAGACAAGAATTCTTGTTAAATTCCATGAACACACTAGCAAAAGATGTAGAATCGTACACATATCTTGGCAGCAATATAGACAAAGTTGGAGGGACAGACAGTGATATCAAACTAAGAATACAAAAAGCAAGAGGAGCTTTCATTGCATTGGGAAATATATGGAGATCAAGAGAAATCGGATCCAACATGAAAATAAGAATCTTCAACTCAAATGTGAAGTCAGTCCTATTGTATGGCTCTGAGACATGGAGAACAACAAAGACAACAACCAAAAAGCTACAGACATTCATAAATGGGTGCTTGCGTAGAATAGAGGGATTAAAATGATATGACAAGGTTACCAACGTGGAACTGATGACAAGAACTAAACAAGTGCCAGTGGAACAAGAGATGAGAAGAAGACGATGGCGATGGATAGGACACACACTGAGGAAACCTGTTGATAGCATTACAAGGCAGTCCTTGTTCTGGAACCCCCAGGGCAAGAGAGGCAGAGGTAGACCAAGAAGCATATGGAGAAGAGAGCTGGAAACAGAGGTGAAAATGATGAGAACGTGGAAAGAACTTAAGATGATGGCACGTGACAGGAGGACTTGGCACGTGTTCGTTGAAGGCCTATGCTCCTTTGGGAGTGGAGGGTTATGAATGACACTAGCAAAACGTCTTCCAAATTCAAGCCTTAACTACTGCTACTTAGTCATTTCCCTTCTACCGTGAGGTGTAGAGGTTTGGAAGAGAGAGCGCCAGACTATCCTATCGGCTGTCTTCCTCCTGGCCTGGTTCCATTCTAGTCCTCGGTCCTTCAAAGATTGTCTTATGTTGTCCTCCCAGCGGACTCTGGGTCGTCCTGGGGGTCTGGATCCCCGGCTCTTTGTTTCCCATGCTTGTCGTGGTAGCCGATCTTCTCCCATTCTGCAGACATGGCCAAACCATCTTAGTTGGCACTGTTCTACTTGGGTCTGCAGGGGGTGGGATTTTAGTCCTTGAAATATCGTCTGGTTGCGCAAGCCTTAACACTGCAAGTAATGCAAACAAAAATAAACAATGCTTGTGGGTGTTGTATGATTCAATGTGTTGTTATGGGAAGAGTAGGCATCAAAAGTGAAAAAAAAAAAAAAAAACCAGACAACTCTAAGAGTTAAAATAAAAAAAAATAAAAATATAAATTTTATGAAGAAAATATCCTCTCTTGAATCCACTGGATATACATGAAACAAATGTCAATAACTCCTATGCCCATTAGACAAGAATGTTTTATTTTGTTATTCATTCCAGAAACAAAATAAGATCTAATACGGCCAATAAACTAACGTTAAAACAGATAACACAAATTGCTGCCTTCTCTGAAATCTTGCATAGAACAAACAGGATCTCACATTGTGTTGTAATGTCTATGTAACACAATATTTTATGTAATAAAATGGTAGCTAACTGTCTTTATTCAGATGTTTGTTTTTTTTCAAATAAATTAGTTGGATAGGAATAACGAAAAAATAATTTAAATATAGGAAATGACTTTTAAATCCCTGTGTACAATTTTAGATAGCATGTTCACTTGCTGCTTTAGCAATACCTCTACTGGCCAATTAATGTATAAATCAAGGTTTCTTAACACTATTTTGTCCCTAGGACATTTCTGATTGTCTGACAAAGGCCTTGAGCCCCTTCAACTGTCTGATGTAGGGGTCCATATCCTTCACCAGACAGTCAAAGGGGTTCATGACCTTTGTCAGACAATCAAAAGGGTCCTTGGCACAAATTAAAAATAAAAAAGGCTATGGACCCATTCATAGAAGTAGGGGTCAGAGTGACTAAGAGGTATGGCATCCGCCTAGAGTTCTAAACATACTGGGTTTGATTCCCAATAGAGGGAATATAATTTATGGACATTTTTTTCAGAACCAGTGGTCCTAATGATGTCATACCCTTGCTCTCCTGGGTAGTGAGATCGGATACCTAGCCTTCTTGGATAAGGGCGAAAAAATAGGAGATCCTGTGTGAAAGTTGCGCATTACAGTTAATGGTTTAGCATTAGGGTTTTACTTAAAAAGATAGTTGCAAGGCAAGTAATGAGCCACCTCAAAAATGCACACATCCTTCCTGATACCCTGGGTAACTATAGGCGGTGTCTACGCCGCATCCTCGGCATCTCGTGGAAAGATAAAGTGACAAATGTCGAGGTGTTGTCACGTGCTGGCCTTCAAAGTATGTATACGCTTCTTAGACAGCGCAGACTTCACTGGCTTGGCCATGTTCGCCGCATGGAAGATGGTCGCATCCCAAAAGATATCTTCTACGGACAATTAGCAGATGGCAAGAGAACAGTTGGGCGACCACAGCTGAGGTTCAAAGATGTGTGCAAGAGAGATATGAGGACACTGGACATGGATCCAGCAACATGGGAGGATGAAGCTGCCGATCGCACTAAGTGGCAATGCTATTTACGGCGCCACCTCAGATTGGGCGAAAAGAGGCTCACACAAGAAGCAGAGGTGAGGAGAAAACGTCGAAAGGAGCACCAGGAAAATAAGCAGCTGAGGGCTGTCACTTCAGGGGCGCATTCCCATAGTCAGTTATGACTGAAGGGGCTATTACTATAGGCCCATGAAAACAACATGGGGTAACGCTGGAACGTTTGCGTTTGGTGTGTATGAGGGATTCCAGGGTAAAAGAGAAATGGGGCTGTTGCAATTGATCTAGTGATTGCTTATAACAGTGTGGACTTTGCAACCGTAATAGATTGCATAATGGCATGTGGTGTAAACCCTTTGCTAACAAGGTGGATAGCAGCTGCCTTAATGGAGAGATCAGTTGCATTTCCCTTGGGAGCATGGACATCACAACCAATGCGATTTTCCCAGGACTACCCCAGGGTTCTCCACTATCACCAGTGCTGTTTAACATCTACACAGCAAAAGTAGCAACCTTTCAACCAGCAGGACTGGGATGAACATTAACTTTTGTAGATGACCTACTCATGTACAGAACTGGCTCAGACAGACAGGAAATGGTCCAAGGCATACAAGAGACACTACAGGCGGTTTCTAAATGGTGCGTGGAAAGCGGATCAAAGGTCAATCCCAACAAGCCTGTGGGATGTGGTGATCTTTGAAGAACTCCATAGTGACAGCAGACCTTCCAGACATCACTTTCAATGGGCAGAACACTGAAAGGTAAGACAAGCTGAAGTATCTGGGAGCAACGTTTGATCGTGGGCTATCGTTCAAGTATCATGTTGAACTGATCATACTGAAATGCAAGCAAGGATTGGCAGCCTTAAAAACAATGGCTGCTGCACGCTTGGAACAGAGACTAATGTTTCTCCTGTATCATCAGCTCGTGATTTCAGTAATTGAGTAAGGGCTAGGAATACTCATGCTGTCAGTGTCACAATGTGAACGACTGGAACACATTCAAAATGAAGGGATGCGGCTAGTTTTGGGCTGTACGCATGATACCCCCATTGTGACAATGAGATACATGTTCGGATTGCTATCGATTAGATCCAGATATGCGATGGCCCAGGTAAAACCCTTTATGCGGGTAACCACTGACAAAAGACACCCCCTACATAAGAACGTAGCCATACCTGTCAACCTGTACGAATTTTTTGTACAATGTACGGATTTTTAATACTTTTAGCAGCGTATGGCCGTACAGACTCGTTGTGCGGATTTTTCTCCCCCCCCCCCCCCAAAAATTTGTTTTTTAAATTCTAAAAATATTTTCCAACCCAGGTTTTTTTTAAATTTTAAAGCAGAAAATATTTTCTAGCCCAGGTTTTTTTTTTTTTAACCAATTTTGTTATATTTTTAATTCCGGAAATCTCGGCGTTCGTTTTTAAACTGAGGTCTCTCCCAGCAACCAATCAAATCCTTTTATACCCAAGAATTCGGCTAACACTCTGAATTCGGCCTCAAACGCATTCGGTTTTTGGTGTGACATCACATATTTTTTAAAGTTACCTGTTATCAACGACGCCATTTTGTTTAAAAAAGCTAAGTACTTATAACTTGGTTAAATATTGCTGTTGTTTTGCTTTGTTGCAATTTAATCGCTGCTTTAATCTTTCCAGTTAGGCCTGCATCTTGCCCCTCAATATATTTCCGACAAATTGTCATGATATTCTGTGTAGGCCCTACATAACTAGAAAAAAAATGTTTGTTTGCATTGAGTAGGCCTACTTTATGCCAGCTCTCGTGATTCGCTGCTTTATTTTTTAATAAAGTGGCAATCTGTTATCACTGGTCTAGGCTACCAACTCGTAAATAATAATTTTGTAAATTTTTGGTGGTACGTTTTTTCTTCCTAGATTTGATATTCTGTTCATAATTTTGTTTATTTTTATATTTGCTGTTAGCCGTTTGCTTTGTTCGTTGTATTTTTTAATCATTATCTTCGTCTACAAAGATTATTAGTTGAAATATTTCATCCACTGAATGATGGCTGAGCCTAATTCAAAGAAACAAAAGTTTGCAGGTCATGGTAAGTTTCAGGTCGAATAGGTTAAACTCATTGTAGATGCATCCAAGTTAGGATCAACCCATGCTTTTTGTAGATTACGCAGCAAAGATATTAAAGTAGTAGCTTCAGGATTATATGATCTGAAAGTACATTTTAAATCGAAATTGCATGAACAAATGTTTGCAGTGAAGAAGGGGGCATCTATTAAGACCTTTTTTGCTCAGCCAAAGCAGGAAGAGGGTGGCATTATAAGGGTGAAGTTTTATATGCCAATTTCATTGCCCAGCATAACTTAACTGCACCTGTTGCTGATCACTTTTGTGACTTGGCGCCTGTAATGTTTCCTGAGAGTGATATTGCTAGAAAGTTCCAGTCGAAGAGGACCAAGACAACACTTATCATTTAAAAACTGCCTGGCTCCATCTGCAACAGATCCAGTGATAAAGCTGTGCAGGGAAACACCCTTCTCATTAATGGTTGATGAATCAAATGACAAGAAAACAGAGAAGCGGTTAGCTATTATGGTGAGAGTTTTTGAAGAAGGATTGGGACCAAGAACGAGATTGTTGGACATGCCTGTATGCAGTGGTGGAACCAGTGAGGTGATATTCAGTGATGTTGATAATCTGTTCACAAAATTTCATATTCCATGGAAAAATTGCATCGGCTTTGCTAGTGACAACTGCAATGTCATGGTGGGGAAATCAAACTCAGTAGTTACTAGGATCAAGCAGAGGAACCCTTATGTTTTTAGTATTGGGTTCATTTGCCACCTTGTAAATTTATGTGCACAAGATAGAATCAAACAGTTGACTGTGCCAGTAGAAGACCTTTTGTTAGACATGTACTATCATTTTGAGCACAGCTCAAAACGACGAAAGGCTTATAAGGAGTTTCAACTATTCACAGAAGCAGATGACCTGAATATTCTTAAACATTGTCAGACTCGCTGGCTGTCATTGCAGAAGGTAGTGGATAGAATTATTAAACAGTATACAGCTCTCTCATCTTATTTTGAAAGCCACAATGATGTTGAAAAGCCTGGCAGAGTCCAAAACATCCATAAACTTTTAAAAGCACCACTAACCCAGCTGACCCTTCGTCTTCCGAGTTTTATTCTGCCACTGTTAAATGAGTTTAATAAACTCTTTCAAACAGATGAGTCACAGATTGGTGGCATGATGGAGGAGATGGACATATTGCTTAGAACATTTTTAGTTAAATTTGTGGAGATGAAGTATGTTAAACAGGTTGTTGACTTGAGGCATATCAAATTTAGTGATCGTGGGGTGCAGCATGATGACAGCATACTGGCAATTGGCCTCTTGAACAGAGCATTTATCGAAGAAATGGAGCTTGATAGTGGAGCAAAGAGTTCATTTTTTGAGGATGTCAGAAATTTTTACACATCAGCGGTTAAAAAAATTACTGATAAATTTCCCTTTGACAACCAGGTTCTAAAGGACTTAAAAGTGCTAGATACAAGCACTAAAGATAATCTCAGGTATCCAAACATCTGCAGATTGGCAGATGTTTTTGCTGAAGGTCTTGATCAGGAAGCACTGAAAGATGAGTTCGATGACTACTGTATGTTGTCTGATGTGTGTGTGCCTCTACTAACAGATAGTGGTCAGAAAAAGAGCTTCTGTAGCTATTGACTGGAAGTTGTTGACCAGAAAACTAGTACTGGTGCCATCTGCTTCCCTAATTTGAAAGTCATCATTCAGCGACTGCTGATACTCCCTCACAGCAATGCTGACTGCTAAAGATCATTTTCAATGATGAAAAAAAATCCACACAGACTGCAGGAGGTCCATGAATGCGGACACTCACTTCTATTTTGAATGTTCTTTTCCTCAATCCAGCTAAGTGATTTTTTACGCATTTTAATATTGTTGTTCATTTCTGTCTTTGTTTCGTTGATTATTTACTTTCTTGTTTCGACATGTCTTTCTGGTTTCACGATTTTCTTGCATCATTACTGTTATCGTTTCGCTCATCACCGTGGTTTCATCTGCTTGTATCGCTCATTTGACGTTTTCCTCATCATCATAGACCTTTGTAGTACCTATATGTAGTTCTTGTCCTTGTCACCTGTTCGTAACTGTGGCTGACGAAGGGTAAAACCCGAAACGTCCCTTGTCTCATGTGTACCGTTTACTTGTAACACTGATTTCATACCATATTATTTTTTAATTTATATATTCACTTCTATTTCACAGTGTAAGATTAACATTGATACATGCTGTGCAGACTTTAAGCCCACAAAAGCAATTCTGCAAAGTGCTAAAAGTGCATGTGTTGATTATAATACAAAACACTATACATCGAAAGAATAGTGTACATCATGATCACTAAGTTTTTTTATATGTAAAGAACAGCATGAGACTATAAGCATGTATTATATCACAATAATTCAAATGCTAATAGATTTGTATATGTCATTTCTCATTTTAAAACTGTATTGCGTATAATTTATTAATATATTTTTTGCGTAAGGATTTTTGGGTGTTTGTAAGGATTTTTTGGGTCCAGCGTACAGATTTTTGTCTCAGGAGGTTGACAGGTATGCGTAGCTGACATCAAAGGAGCAAGAATAAAGAGGGGGATGTCATGAATGGCACAGGCAGAGGCTATGATTGGTCAGGTGACCAGGGTTGAAAATATATCCAAAGGGGAAGAGTGGAGTAAGGGGAGAGCTGGATAACTACCAGCAGGTCATCATTATCCTTGGCAGAGAGTGCAGATCTTGGGGCAGTGGAAAAGCAGAGATGGAGATTAAACAGCTGATACGTGATCATGGTGGGAATGAGGATACCATTGTGTACACTGATGGTGCGTGGTGAGAAATCAGGATGGGGCTTCTCTGCAAGAATAAAAGGCAGGGTCGTTGCTGAACAGAGTGGATCCTATGTGACAACAACCTCCAGTATGAGAATGGAGGTAGAGGGAGTTACTGCAGCACTAAGGTGGCTGACTGAAACTCCATGAACCAGGGCAGTTATATTGTCAGACTCTCAGGCCATGTTTCGGAAAGTTCAGAATGGACAGCTGCGGCAGGAATTGAAAATATCAATAGAATCATCAAGTAGTCCAAGAACTGGTGTGGATCTACTGTCCTGGTCATGCAAGGGTATGTGGCTATGAGAGAGCTGACAGACTGGCCTTGAGAGCACCCATAGTGGAGACACTGCATATGGATAAGGGAGACATTCTAAGGGCAATTAATGAGCGCCTGCTAGAAAATGACACTGCAATGGATGAATCAACAAGACTGAGACAGTTGGAGTTTGGCATCAAATATGGGACTAGCAGAGATGGACATGAGAGAGGATGCATCAGTCATATGTACAACCAGCCTGCTACAGGTACGATTAGCATTCATACTTTTTGAAATTTGCTGAGGGAGACTGAGCACCTATGGGTTTGTCCTGAGTGCAGTGAGGTCGATTCTGTTTAATAATAATAACAATTAACAATAGGATTTATGGTTAGGCTTAGAAAGAAAAACACTTTCGAATGCTGTTCATAACTTTAATCCTTACCCTGTTTCAAGCTTTATTAAAATTAATAATATGTGATAAGATTGAGGCCATACGTAAAAAAAAAAAAAATAATACCAATTTACGCTTATTACTGCATCTCCAGGTCCTTATTTAAGGGTGTAGTGACTTGGGCTGTCCTGAGTCGAAAAATAGTTATCTGTCCCTGCCGGTCGAGAGTGTGATAGTCGTCTTTGGGTTGGTTCTGTTCTCTTCTGATAGTCTGGATAGCTCTCTTTTCTCAAAGTATGTGACTTCATTATCTTCTTGTTCACATTCTCCTCCCTTTTTTGCAAGTTTATCTGCCTTTTCATTTCCGGGTACACCACAATGAGATGGTACCCACTGAAGTATGGTTCTCTTTTTGGCAGCTACCTTGTTTAGTTCATTTCTCAGATGCGGGAGTTTACCACCCTTGAGAGCTTGCAGGACAGACAGTGCATCTGTGAGGATGACTACCTGGTGGCAGTCAGAGTTGGTGTTATAAATAAATCATATTTGCAGCTTGCTCTAGAGCTTGAACCTCAGCTGTATAGTTGGAACAGAATTTACCAGTGGGAATGTGCCTAGTCTCATAGTGGTTGTCAGGATATGAGATAAAGATACCGGCACCTCCATTCCTAACAGCATTAGTTGCTGATCCATCTGTATAGGCATGTATCCATGATTGATCGGGATAGCTTTCTTGGATCATACTCAATGTAGCAGTTCGTTTTTGCAGATCATTATACTCACATCCACTTGTGAGACCACTGACTGATGTATTAATTTGGAGGGCACTGCTGGCCTGCTCCCATGGTACAGGGTATAGGGTGGGCTTCAGTGGTGTTGTCTTCATGGATAGGTCTTCTTGATGCTGTCTTATAAGTCTTTTCCCCCGATGCACAAAGCTGCTACGCATTAGACGTCCCAATGCCAGATCATCTAGTCTTGCCTTCATTGGGTGCATTGGCATACTGTTGTACTTTTCCATCTGGATCATGGTTTTTTTTTGTGTCTCTTCTATGGGACAATGTCTGTAATCCAGCAACCTTCTGCATCTCTGTTATTGGTGTAGTTTTCATGGCTCCTGTAATGAGCCTGAGAGCTTGATTTTGCACCTTGTCCAAAGACTGCAGATGTGAGTTAGCAGCTGATGGCCATGCTGCTGAGCTAAACTCTAAGTGTGGTCTTATTACTCCATTATAAATCTTCTTTAGATTTCGTTCATTTGCTCCCCAGTTGGTACCTGCTAATTTTCTGAGTATGCCTAGTCGTCTTCGGGCCTTTCCTTCTGCGTTTTCAATATGCTTATTCCATGTAAGCCTTTGGTCAAATGTCACCCCAAGATAGGTGGGGTAGCTTTCTTCCTTGATCACGGTTGTCCCTAGGTGTATGTTAGCTGATTTGTCCTTGGGGCGAGGGAGAACAGTGTTGTGGAGGTTTTGTCTGTGTTTATTGTGATAAGCCATTTCTCTGCCCATGACACTAGCATGTCTGCTGCCCGCTGCATTCTATAATTTGCTGTGGTGACATTTTCATCAGCGCACCAGAGTACTAGGTCATCTGCATATAAGGCAGCTTTAACTCCTGCAGGGAGATCTTTCACCAGGTCATTGATGTAAACAAGGAAGAGTGTTGGGGAAATTACTCCTCCTTGAGGTACCCCCTGATGGAGCAACACTTTTCTGCTCTGCAGACCGTCAAGAGTGACTCTAGTTCTCCTGTTATGCAAGTATGACTGGATCCATTTCATCATGTTGCCTTGGATTCCACTTCTCCAAAGTTTTGCAATGAGGCCATCTTTCCACACCTTGTCAAAGGCCTGCTTGAAGTCGACCCAGATCGTTAGGACCTTTTTCTTCTCCTGGAAGGCATCTTCTATTGCTTGAGACAAGTAAGTAACTTGGTCTTCTATACTGTAGCATTCTCTAAATCCAGCTTGTTCCGGCACCAGGATCTGCTCAGACTCTAAATACCATTTCAATCTGTGGTTGACTATTCGCTCCATAGTCTTCCCAACACAGCTTGTGAGACTGATTGGCCGGTAACTTGCAGCCTCGGTCTTACATTTCCCTTTCTTTAGTATGGGTATTGTGATGGCTTCTCTCCATACTTGGGGTACCGTTCCTTTCAACCAGCTGTGGTTGAATATCTCAAGCAGTTTTGTCTTTGCTGCTGAGCTCAGATTTACTAGCATTTCGTTGCTGATTTTGTCTGGGCCGGGTGACTTTTGAAACTTAAGCTTGGAAATAGCCTTCTGTAGTTCTCCTAGTGTGATGGGTTCCCTCATTGGGGCAGGAGTATCTGTCTGTCCCATGGTTGCCAGTATTTCTTTTCTTATCTCTCTCTGATGATCTATGTTAATGGGTAAGTTGCTTTCTGAACTGTATCTTCTAGCAAACAAGTCTGCAGCTTGTTTTCCTCTGAAAAGTTTGCCACCTTCATCCAATGTGATAGTCTGCCTAGGTGAGGAACGCTCTTCATTTAGAGACTTGACTAATCTCCAAAGTTTCCTGCCGTCTTTCTCAAGGTTCAGCGATGCCGTTTTAGTTCTCCAGCTTTTCCGTTTTTCTTCTAGCTTTGTTCTCTGAAACTCTGCTACAGCCTTTTTTCCATTTGTTGTGAGTTTCAAGTGAAGGCTGAGACTCTGCGTCCTTTCTAGCCCTGTCCATGGCTTCCTGACGTTCTTGGAGTGTGCTGGACCAGTATGGTATGTAGTTACGCCGGCATCCTTTGGGAATGGTTTCTTTTGCAGCTTGTAGTATGCATCTGTTGAAGTCTTTTACCACTTCATTAATGTCTCTGTTCTGTACCTTGAGGGTAGACAGCAGCGTGTTCACCTGATGCCTGAATAAACCCCAGTTGGCTTTTTTGTAGTTCCATCTTGTAATGGCTGGGCCTGTACTGAGAGTTGCACTCTGGACAGTAAGAAAGATTGGGCGATGGTCGCTTCCCCCTAGTTGGTCTCCTACTTCTCTACTAATAGATCCAGCTATATCTGGTGTGGAGAAGGCAAGATCTGGTGTTGAAGTTGTGTGCCATCCTCTGGAGTAGAAGGTAGGAGTATCTGTGGCATTATTGACTAGGATTAGGGAGTGATCATCTTGCCAAGTTTCAACCTCTTCACCTCTGTGATCCAGATGGTTATAGCCCCAGCTCTAGGAGTGGCTATTAAAGTCTCCAACTGCTATAAAGTTGGTGGCTGGTACCTGTATAGAGCTGAGACTCAGGGGTTTGTTGTTCGGACAGTAATAGTTCAGGAGTTCTATTTCCATCTTGTCTACCTTTATCTGCAACAGCTGATATTCTGCTCCATCCATGAAGGTTTTCCTTTCGTGTGCAGGAATGTTATTCCTTACAAGAGTAAGTACTCCTCCTTTTCGTCTATCTTTTCTGTCGGATCTGAAGCATTGATATCCCCTTATTTTAAAGGTTTGATCTGCTTTCAAGTGAGTCTCTTGGATACAGCAAACACTGACTTGCTTCTCATACAAGATGTTTTCCAGCTCTGTCTTTTTGCTGTATCCAGCCTGCTTGCTGTTCACTCCCTCTGCATTCCAGTGCATCATGACAAGTGGCACTCTGGGTTTCTCTTTTTCTGTTTTGTTTTGGTCAGTAGTTTCCTCCGCCGTCTGCTGACTCCACAAGACGGTCTAGAGGGTCCTCCAGTAGCTGAGGGTGGGCTCTGTCGAGGCTCAGAGCCCGGCACTGCACCTGCCTGGTGGAGCTCCACAGGGCGAGCACCAGTACGAGATTTATTTGACGGTGTACTCTCCATAGAAAAAAAAAAGCGAGTTGCGTGATACTGTGGTTTCCGGTGCGCCTTCTGGCCCAGTATCTATGACTTTAGCACCTGTTCAACGGGAGAGTGGGCTCATCCCTAATCTGTTTATGTTCCCAGTAGTAGACTATTCGCAAGCAGCCTGGGGGTGTCACTGCTCTGCGCGGACCTTGTTTACCGAGGCGGCGTCCGAGCTCGTATGGTGAAAATATGGTTGCATTATCTTCAAAATAGCCCTGTCTTTCCTGCCATCCTGCAACTTTGAGTTAGGGAGTTCTGAGCTCCAGTCTCTTTCCCAGGCATTTTATCCTGGCCTGGCACGCATACAGAGGACCCCACTTCTGGTTCTAAGTTAGCAGTTGGGGACAGGTGGGGTAGCACACTGTGCATTCCCCGTCATCCAGGGGGCTCTCCAACTATGCAGAGCTTGCACAATGCTGTGCTCTGGTTCTGGGCTCACCCAAGGAATCCTCACGTCCTGCACAGAGCCACTTCCAGATACCCACCACCTGCCAACCCCCCATTGTAGAAATCTCCTGCATGCGGCCATCCAGTCAAGAGCCAGTATTAAGTCTGGTGCCCAAGTGATTCCCCCCAAGCTCAGTGTGCAATTCTGGGTTCTCATCATGCTGCAACACAGGGGGGATTGTGATGCTCAGCCATCTCTCTCAACTCTGCACCGATAAATGACATCGGGGACTTAACTGTGTCTCAGTACTGGGAGGCCCCGTTTCCGGGTACACCACACACAGCCAGTTGAGGCAACGGTCGCCGTGGGCGTGTCTTCAGTGGGGAAGTTGTGGAGTCTTCCTGTCCATGTTCTTGCACATCCTAACACTGCCCGCAAGACATCGGAGGTTTGGAGAGTGGCCTTCTCTGCTTTTTTGAGCCGGGGTGGGTTCCCCGGGCAAGTCTCGATGGGGATCGGGACGTGTCCACGCGCCAGTGGGCCCAGCATCGGCCGCATCTGTTGGAGGACTTGCTCTGCCAGGTTTGAGTTAGTAAATTCCAACTTTGTCATCTTCTTGGCATTGTGATGCTGGGGTGCCTGTGGATTTCCTAACGCCCCGGGTAGAAGCCAGAAGTGTACTGTGCCAGCTCTGGGGGAGATAAAGGGGGTGTTTCTGCGTCTCCTTGTGATACGTAGCCAAGGTAGGGCTCACAGTGCTCTTTCCCCGCCACCAAATTGCCTGCTGGTTACGCCGAGTTCTCCGAGGCTCTAGGCATGTGACCAAGAGTTGAAGGCAATAGGATCGTCACGTCCTGAGTCTCTGTGCCTGTACGATGGGTTCCGATCTTCAGGGAGCAGTCCACACTCGTTCCCACTCCCAAGACTTGTTCAGTATCCATCTGGCTCCTTCCCACCCACAGAGGGCGTGTACGGTGTAGTGCACCGGTTTTATTATCGAGGTTTGCTCCTCTAGATCCGTTGTGTTTAGCCTGAGGATTCGCACCCTCAGTTACCAGGACTACCTCGAGGAGGGTGTGGCTCTTCACCACGCACAACGATCTTGGGGTATGAGAGGTTTTGCTAGGCCAAGAGACTAACACCGCAATGGTCGCTCCTTTCATGAACAGAATTCACTAGGCCTAGGGTGAAGCAAGGGGGGAAACCCACTACCCACAACACCAGCACATTGTACATAATCTGAAAATGTTTCACCATAATTATTAGCCTACTCTGAAAACTTTCATAGATTTTTGCAGTTAAATAAATATATATAGTTTTTTACAGATTGTATTTGTATTTCAGACTGACTGTAGGCCTAGGCTACATAAACTTCGCGATTTTTCCTGTTTTTTTTTTTTTTCCTTAACCAGCGGCACTTGGGCTTTCAACCCTTCGGCCCAATGACATGTCATTGCAAGGCTGGGGAACCTGAGGACTTTCCTACCAACCTGGTCAGGAGCTTCGCTCCTTCCCATCCACAGAGGGTTTATCACAGGAGCCGTTCAGGCTATTCAGTCAAATTTCCGGCCGTAAACATTTCTTCAAACGCCGACGCCCGGGTTTCCTGTGTAATAAAATATATTTATTATTATTTGTATAGGCCTAAACAAATTTTTAATTATACGTGTAGGCCCATATTTTTTCTAAAAAGGGATCCGTAGCCTTCAGAGGACAATCTAAACAGTTCATAGCCTTCATCGAACAATCAAAAGATTACATGGAACAAGAAAGGCTAAGAATCCCTGCCTTAGAAGATGCTGTTAAATCAAAGGAAAATTCATTGCTCCTTAGGTAATCTAGTTGATTAATTTTGTTTAATAGGCTACCTGAGGGCTGCAAGTTTTTACGTTGTAGGGCAAAGAAAAGTCATCTCTACTTTTTTCCCTTGTACTGATCAAGTCATCGTCATCAAATGCTAGTCCAAGGTCCATATTAAAATACACATATGTAAATAATTGTCTAACTATCTTGTCAGTCTTCCGCAGATGTGAAAGATAATTGATTTGTTGAAAGAAACAGTAAGTTAGTAATTTAGTAAAACTGCATATAACCCAAATGTTGGCAGCTGTTGACGTAAAATTTAAGAAAACAAATAGTGCACTATATTATGAGAAATTTAGTAAACACAACAAGATATTGAAATTTAAATTCTATGTCTACGTACTTTTTGTAGATGGCAATACTTATTTATAATTTTTTGTCTGTTAAAAAAGTGTAATACTTTACGACATAGTTCTGATTTAACAAAAATGCATTCTAAGTCCGCACTACTGTACAACTTAGGACATACAACGATAAACACGACGAAGATCACTGAAGAGTTTGTTAGTTAACGGAGGTAACAAAATGGTACGTCGAAATCTGTTTTTGCAAATTACATTACTTAACACGCATGTTGAATACTCAATTTTTATGACACTTACGCATAGAGTTCCTCCACCCGCCTTTTTAATTCGGGAACAATATTTTAACAGGTGAAAGTCAATCTATCTGTTCAAGTCAGTTAGGCCTATATAGGCTAACTGGAACCTCCAGGCCTTTACACCCCTCCACTTAAATATTATTCTTGTTCAGAGTTTCTTCTTGATTTTGTTAATGTTTTTGTTTATTTATTTAACGGATAGGCCCCTTAGCACAATTGTGATTGTCCTGAGTTATTCAAGGCAGATCCTGAATTGGCAGCAGAAATTTTAGAATCACTATTTGCACAAGTCTGGAAAATAGACAACACCAACAGAGTGGCGTAAAGGAATAATTGTCAAATTGCCCAAGAAGGGTGACCTTACAGACTGCAACAACTGGAGAGGAATTACTCACCTTTCAGTTCCCTGTAAAATACTAGGCAGGATAGTTATTCAGAGAATTTCAAAAGCAGTAGACCATAAACTGAGGAAAGAACAAGCAGGATTTAGAAAGAACAGATGTGCAGATCATATGTTCACCCTTAGGAACATTATAGAGCAGTGCTCGGAGTGACAGACAGCTATACATTATACAGCACACACAGGGACAGCCTATGGAAAATACTGAGGGCTTATGGAATTCCCATTTGCATTGTTTCCATCATAAAAAGCCTCTGTGCTAACTTTACATGCAGTGTTGGGTTGAGCAATCTAACTTTTGAGGTGAAGACAGGAGTACGACATGGATGTCCCTTATCAACTTCTTTATTTTTGACAATCATAGACTGGGTGATGCACCAGACAACAGAATGCAGTCCAAGAGGAATTAGATTGACAATGTTTTCTACACTGGAAGATCTGAAATATGCAAATGACATTGCACTACTCGCACATTCACACCAACACATCTAAGAGAAAACTGATAGACTGAATAAGTATAGCCAACAGGTGGGTCTGAACATTAGTCTAAAGAAGACAGAGGTCATGACACTTAATGTGGGCAGTCCTGAGTCCATAACAGTAAGGAACCCGAAGCTGGAACAGACGGACACATTTACATACCTAGGATGCATAGTAATGCCAGACGGCGGAACAAGCAAAGACACCAAGAACAAAATGAATAAAGCAAGAACAGCCTTTGCTCAGCAACATCTGGAAGTCTTCCCCGTACAGCACAAACACAAAATTAAGATTATATGAGAGCTGTGTACTTTCTGTGCTTCTCTATGGTGTAGAATGCTCGAGAGTGATAGAGAAGGAAATGCCAAAACTGTCCTCTTTCCACACAATCTATCTAAGGAAAATTCTCTGAATCTTTTGGCCGAACACTATCACTAACCAAGAACCACTTATTTGTAGTAACCATGAGGACATGCACACCATCGTTGCTTGCAGACGCTGGAGTTGGGTTGACAACATCCTCAGAAGAGACCCCAATGCCATCACAAGAACAGCTATGCTATGGACCCCCGAGGAAAGCAAAAGAGAGGCTGACCAAAACCAACTTGGCGGAGCATTGTGGAGGCAGAGATGCAAAGAATGAACCAGAGCTGGGGCACTATACGAAGAATGGCCGCCGACTGAATAAAGTGGAAGCAGTGTGCTGCTGCCCTACAGGACGCCACCTGGTGTGATGGCCACTAACTGCTTTGACAGTCTGCAGCTAGGAATCAAAGAAGAATTCTTTTTTGAGGCCACTTCGAGCATGTGTCCCACATTTCTTCATTTCAACCCCACAGAGTATCTGGTAATGACACTAGACCAACAGCTGAACTGGAATAAACACATAGATTAGTGAGTCTTACAGAGGATTAACTAAAAAGCTAAGATGTTTGAAAGGTCATGGATGGGTAGCAAGCGCGAAGACAGTGTCATGTTCTATAAATTATGTGCAATAACAGGTGGTGCCACTCTGGGCTCAGGAAGCCGGACACAGACTCCTACCTGGCAGAATTACTTAATAAAACAAACAGTATTGAAAATATCAAAAACACAGTAAGGAAATATATACATTACAATATACTCTGATGGGTTCAAGGGAGAAGATGACAAATTAGTAATAGGAATATATATTTCAACACGGAAAATAGTAAACGGCTATAGTATCACAAAAATTAAATTTTTTTTTGCTGGAGAGATAGTAGCAATACTAAAAGCACTAAACATCTTCTCTAACAAATGTATAATGAATGACGAATAGCCAGTTGCATGAGATAAAAATCCAAGTGGAAGATATGCATGTAAGATAAATTCCAACAAGCACATGTCGAGTATCTAGGGAATGATAAACTGCCAGCAGTAATAAACTTCTCAGACTACAGCTAGGAATGGGCTATTTTAGAGAAGAACCTTACTGTACAGAATGTATAAAAAGTTAGTTGCTTATCCTTTACAGGACGTGGCAATCAACCCCAGCTTTTATTGGCTGTTTGTGATTTTTCTAGGCAATTTTTTTTCATTCAGTAGTTTGCCATTGCTTTCTGAACGGTACGGCGCCTATACCATTGTTAAAAATCCACACAAAGCGATCTGCTACCAAACCGCCTGCAGCAGGTTTCGAACCTGGTATATCTGGATTATGAAACTGCGTTCATATCCATTAGGCCACAGACGCCGACCCAGAATGTATACAAGACAGTAATATAACGTAAGAGGTATGGACAGCAGAGAATTCCCAATACAGAATTAGATTATTTACAGACTGTCAGATTTTAAAAAAAAAGAATACAGAATGTTCTGTATGCTCAACTGTTCTCACAAATAACACTACTTACACTCACAATTAGAGATATTTATAACGTAAATGTTGTGTGTATAAAAGTGTCTATTTTATTTTGGCTTTTCCTTACAGTTGCCATTATCACTGCTGCGAACAGCTGTCAACCACCCAATGGTAAGTGCATCTGTACTGGTGATATGTGCTTAAAGGTCAGGATGGAGGTTACAAAAATATTTAAAATCCAATTTTGTAATAATGAAAACACAAGAAGAAGAAAACGTTAACAATATACGCTGTGGCAATAAACTTTAAAAAAAGACAGAAGGAAATTTTGGACACCTGAATAAGAGAATCTGAGAAATTCTTGCCAGAGTGAAAAATGCATGACAACAGGAGGAGAGAAAGACACAAAGATGTGGCCAAACAGTGCACGAGAAATGTACAATCAGCTAAACAGTGAACACATTCTGTGAGAACTACACAGAAGTGGAGAATGGAGTTTAGGAATTATTTGTAGTTAAGCCCCGAGAACGAGACACATCATAATAATTATTGTTTTAAACTTTCTTTAAAGCTTCTCATAATATTTTATGACACCATTTTAATTAGTACATCAGATATGGTGGACAGGTGACTTGAAGCACCACAAGGAAGTGCATAGTAAATGAAGATTATTTTGTTACTTTCTATTACAACTCTATAATTAATAGACATAGACTGTTCTGACTTGCATCTGAGTTTGTTGCGTCTGCTCAAGGCTGCTAACTATAATGGATCTACAACCCCTTTCTTTTTTAATTTTTTTCAGCTGGTGGAACTGAAAAATGGTGAAACATACAATGGTCATTTAGTTAGCTGTGATAACTGGATGAATATCAATTTGAGAGAGGTTATCTGCACATCTCGGGTAAGCCTGTTGATCTATTTTAGTAGTTAAAGCAAACTCTGCAGTCAGTGCCAATGTAGGGATTGTGGTTATATGTAACACCTTTTCAGGTTCCTATGGCTTCATCGCACCTCAGACTACGTTGCTATATTGTTATAGTTGTTTGTTTTTTTGTGTTAAAAAATCCAAAACGCATTTTTTATTTTGCCACTATTGCATACAAATAATTTACTTTTAAGTGGAAAATAGAATTCCCCATTAATGTATATTTCTCCCACAAAATGTTAAATCTTTTCTGTCAGTGACAACAGTGACTTTGTATCTTCCTTCAGCAGCTTTTTGTGTTGACCTCTGTTTATGTTACCCTTAGATATAAGTCACCATGCTAGCATTCACAATAGTGACCTTGCTGATTCTTTGCAGGATTTATGATTTAATTAAGTTATTATAATGTTTTGTTGTGTTTATCCTTCTTTGCTTTGTTTGCCATATTTCTTTTACGTTACATTGATATTTTTTTCTTGTTTGGTATTTTCAATAATTTGTTTCAGTTGTCTGCTTTGCCATTTTGTCGTAGCCTTTCTACTCCCATCCTTGTTTCCTGCTTGTTACTGTAGCTGATGAAAGGAAACCCTGAAGTGCCCCATGTTTCCAGAGTGTTGTTTATTTGTACAACTGACTATTTAATCCTTTTTTTTTTTAATTCCTTTTTTTTCCAATAGGATGGTGACAGATTTTGGAGAATGCCAGAGTGCTATATCCGAGGGAGCACAATAAAGTATTTACGTATCCCAGATGAAGTTATTGACATGGTAAAGGAAGAGGTCATTCAGAAGTCAAAGGGCAGAGGTGACTTCAAAGGTCGAGGTGCCGGCCAGAGAGGTAGAGGCAGAGGTGAGCAGTTATGGTTATTGTGGAGTTTGTTGATCATTAAACACAATGTAGCACTAGTTTTAATCTTTAATAGCTAACTTTGACTTAGAACTGCATACTTACATGCCAGTTTTCAACATAGGGAATTTAGTTTGAACCGCACACTAGTGGCACTTTATGAAGTTGGAATACTTAAATCAGATTTGAAAGGTAGAACTTCAGTTTTATTAATAGAACTCAAGTTATAGTACATTGATTTTTTGTTTTTTTTAACAGGTGTATTTCAACAAGGTGGTCGTGGCGGTGGTGGTGGTGGTAGAGGAGGTGGCAGAGGCGGCGGCGGAGGAGGAAACAAGCCTGGCAGGGGAAGGGGAAATTGAGACTATGTTTTTTTCTGTTGTGTAACATTTACATTCTGTGTGAGAATGTGAGTATTATAGACATGACTGTACAGAACTGATTGTATTGTGTGATGTTACTGGATGGGAAGTCATTTTATTCTGAAAGTAAGATATAAATTAAAAAAAAAATGGTATGGAATCAGTGTACAAATTTACAATACACAGGAGACAAAGCACATTTCAGGGTTCACCCTTTATCAGCCACAGTCACAAACAAGCGACAAATACAAATGTAGGACAATGGTGCATTGTAAACATGTAGAAAAAAAATGAAGAATGAATTTAAAAAATGAAATGATGAGTGATACAGAAAGATATGAAAATACGGAACAAGAAAAAAAATAGAATATCAACTCAAGTATTGCAACAAACATAGAAAACTGAAATAATAAAGCAAAGAAAGTATCCTGATGAAATCCACTGAAGATTCAGATTGCAAATCTCAATGTAAGTCTCAATTAGAAAGGAAATGACATTGCAGCATAGAAATGTGCAAAAAGGATACGAATCAAAACACGAGCAGTCGAAAAGACAAATCATGAAAAAAGTGGGGAAAAGAAAGTACTGAACTAGTGGAAAACCACTAAATAGCATTTGAAAAATGAAACATTCCCCAAGGAAAAGATGTTTATGTCATCTCCAAAGCAAGAGCTGCTGCCAGTTATCTGTATTTTGCAATTGCCTTAATGGTAAGAACTGTTAAAATGAAGGTTTAGGTTCCCCATGATATGTCATTTAAGTGCTTACAAAATCTGTCTGACCAACGCCTGCCAGTTTCACCCTTATAGGAAATGCCACACAGTTTACATATAATATCATAAATTAGATTCCTAGATTCACATGTAAATGACTCTAATAACAAACTACCTTTTACATACTGAAACATGTTGATAACCCAGCATTGCACACTAAGTTTGGAGGAGACACTAAAGCCTCAGATGTTGCTCTGGCTTTTACCTGGTTGCCTGCATGCAAGATCTCACTATGGACCCCATGATAGGCAGAGGGAGCTGAGAAGTGGCTCTGTGTAGAACATGACTATTCCTTAGGAGAGCCCAGAATCAGAGCACAGTATTTTATCTCTGCATGTTTGGAGAGCCCCTTGGATGGCGGGGAATGCGCAGTATGCCACATGCTTCTTCCTCCTAGCTTGGGATCAGATGTGATGATCCTTTAAATGCAAGCTACACTGGAGAAACTGGAGCTCATGACTTCAACTCAACACATTTCAGAATGGCAGAAAAGCCACAGGAAAAGCCTAGATGTACAGTACAGTGTAGACAATACCAAGGACTCTTCAACTTGCTTTTGCTGCAAAAGAGCGCAAAGCTCAGCAGCCCTAGTTAAACAACAAGAAATACTTAAATATACTAACATTTTATTCTGACAAAGTGTAATCTAAGATATAACAACTTTTGATAAGTGCATTTTCTATAAGGTCCTCATTAATAGTTTCCAAGCATCTTTCACTCAAATGCAAAAATCACTTCTCCCATTGACACCCACCCACCCCAAACCCTCTCCAGTTTTTCATAATAACCCCCAGAGATACAAGTTATCTCATTGTTCACTTTGCTTCATTGAGAGGTGAGAACGAAATGACAGGTGGATGCAGTGCTTGTTACTTGTCTCTTGTTTAATGCTGTTGATAGAATAAGCTTTACTGAGATAAATTATAAGCTCATCTAAACAGTTATGTCTGTTGAATTAACTTTCCTTTGAGACTTTCTGAGAGAGAGGTTATTATGAAGATAATTAAACAATCCAAGGACTAAATAGATAACAGTTTGGTAACCTTATTTGTGTGTGCAGAAACATGTTCATAAGTGTTTTTATATACTTTGAATTCCAGTTTAGTTGTATCACCATTGTTTTCTGATTGTATTCCATGAATGACAAAAGTTATGAAGCATTTAGATTTTGATTAAAACCATACAAGAACACACAAAAAAATAGAGTTACTAGGTCACAGAAGGAAAATCTAATGCTTCATAACGTTTTGTGTTGTCTGGTCAGATGAAAGGCAATAAACAGAGAAACTGATCATGATGTTCATTGCTTTTGTTGTTGTTTAACTAGTACAGTGGGAGCCCCACTGGTGTAATGGCTACCGCGTTGTACTGGCGACCAGGTTTTCATGGTTCAAACCCAGGCATCAGCGTTTCAAGGAATGTTTATGACCGGAAATTTGACTGAATAACCTGAACGGCTCCTGCACATAAATCCCATGTGGATGGGAAGGAGCGAAGCTCCTGACTGGGTTGGAAGGAAAGTCCACTGACCCCCCAGCCTCGCAATGACATGTCATTGGGCCAAAAGAGCTGGAAAGCTCGAGTGCCGCTGGTTAGAGAAAAAAACAAAAAACTAGTGCAGTAACAAACACACACAATGATGTTGGACTTCCTCTGGAATGGACTTTATGCGGATCGTGTTTTCACTTCTGCCTACAACCAATCCTCCCAGCCTCTAGTCCAGAGGCCTTCAGCCCCTGCCACTATATTACCTCAGATTGTCAAGTTAATCTTGACCTATTTCTCTTTTCTTCTCCCCCCACCACCACCACCACCACCACACTCTATAGTTAATAGCTGATTCTGTGATGCAGAAAGTGTTCAGGGATGTAGTACTTTTGGATATGCCCCCAACAAACACATGCCAAGTCCTACTGTCATGTGCCATCAACTCAATTCCTTTCCACTTTTTCCTCAACATTTTCACTTCTCTCCTCCGTGTGTTTTTTGGTCTGCCTCTGTCTCTCTTGCCCTGGGGATATATTATTTACTCCCTATAACCGGAGGCAGAATGCGAAAGCCGTTTCACATATTCATCACATGATGACCTAAAAAGCGGTAGCAGCTTTTAAGAGCTGTACTCAGTTTTTATTTATTTTCTCATATTTCTCACTTATCTTTCTTTTTCTTTCCTATCCCTGATGAAGGCTGTGTGGAAGCAACGTAGGAAATTGCCTTTTGCCCTAGCAAGACTCACTACCCTTTTTTCTTATTATAAGGTGTTTGCTACTTTTCTTTGTAGCACACCTTTTCAACCATATACATAGAGCTGTTGGTTATATCAGGACGTGTTTCCTTTATTGTAATGTTTTTGTTTGTATTTATTTCATACTATATTATCTCTGGTGGGTATTTTTCCTTTTATAGTTATATTTCCTCCTTCCATGTTGCTGGTGTTTCTTCTCTCTGCCTGACTTTATTGAAAAATTTGTTTAAAGCTACTGTCATCATGTGACATATTCTTTCCAGAACGTTGTCTCCATTACAGCTGCTCTGAACACATCACGATTCTGGGCAAGTCGACCTGCATCAGCCAAAGACAAGTTCAGACTCTCTGTGATGTCCTGGGTCCACCGTCGTCTAGGTCGACCCCTTCCCCTTTTTCCAGGGACCATGCCTTCCATCACTATTTTTTCCAGACTATTATGTCTTTTTATATGACCGAAAAATTTCAGCTTCCTTATTGCGATGGTATTTAGGAGCCAATGTTCCTGTACGTTTAGTGAGAGCAGTACTTCTCTGTTGGTCTTTTTTTCTGTCCAGGGTATTCTCAACATCCTTCTGTAACATTTCATTTCGAATGATGTAACCTTTTTTGCAACTGTTTTATTGAGTGTCCAAGTCTCGCAGCCGTATGTTGCTACTGGGAATATACATGCTCTGATCAGTTGTAACTTTGTTTCTTTGCTTGTGCCTTGCCATAGGTTTTTTATCTGTATTAGTTTATGTGAAGCAATTGCAAGTCTTCTTTTGATTTCTACTGCACAGTCGCCAGAGCTGTTGATGATTGATCATAAGTATTCAAATTCATTAACACTTTCCAGTTCTTCGTTATCAATTTCAATTTCTGGTTTGGTCTTTACTTTGTCTGTTGTCAATAACTTGGTCTTCTTGGTGTTTAGGTATAGATTCTGGGCCTCGCTGTGTTTTTTGGTGGACAGAATTAATTGTTCAAGTCCTTCTGGGTTGGTCGATAGGAGGACTGTGTCATCAGCATATCTGATTTCAGGGATCTGGTACCCGCCGATGTTAAATGAGTCAAACTCTGTGTGTTCTTGGTCATCTCTTACGTTCCTCATGATATTCTCGGCATAAATGTTAAACAGGTAAGGGGAAAGGGTACAGCCTTGTCTTACTCCTTTCTGTACTTCAAACCATTCTGATGTTTCCCCCTCTATTCTTACGGCTGCCTGTTGTTCTTGGTACAGCAGTGCGATGAGTTGTATAAGGTGGTTTGGAAATCCCATATTTCCCATAATAGCCCATAACTGCTGATGTTGTACACAGTCGAAAGCTTTAGTGTAATCAATGAATTACAGTCCTACCCCCTTAAAACTACTGTAGGGGTGTCAATTTCTACTTGATGACTTCTGCTGTAAAGACGTTTTAGCCAAGAGCTTTTACCTTCCTTACAAGCCGTATGGTTTTCTAAACTTCTTCCTTATTTAATTTTTCCCATGTAGCTCCACTTCTGCTACCTGGATTTCTGGGAGATCTTGTGCAACTTGTCTATTTAGAAGCTCCTCAAAATGCTCTGACCATTCCTTTATTTGCTCTTTAGATTTGCTAAGCAAATTTCCATTCTTATACTTAAAGCCCTTGGATTGCTTGTGTTTCCGTGTCAGCTTCTTTATACTGTTTTACAATCAGAGCTTGTGAAGCAAATAAACAGTATAAGTCATGAATATGAATTGGACACAGTGGCGTACGAAAGGGAGGGGGGGGGGGGGGCGTGATGAGATGTGGATGTATAGAAGAATGAAGCACATGTTGTGAAACCCTGACAGTTGACATTTGACACTTCTCACAGGATGGACAGATTTACACAATATGGATTCAATGAATAAACTCGGCCTGGACGACCCAAGGTTTATTCCATATGATAAAATACAAGAGAGCGAACTGTATACATATCTCTTCAGGCTTCACTCCCCGACATTCCATGTTCGGCATCTTCAGTCATTGCCCTTGTCATTCAACTGCCCATATTTCCGTTGTCTACCTTTTCTAATATAAACTGCATGTGCTTTAACTCTGATCCCCACGGGTACCTGAGAGGCTAACCTGCCTCAGAACTACACAAATCCTGGATAATATGAAATCTGCACACAACTAAAATGGATACATTGTCCTTCCACTGGCTCGCCTGACGTTACACTTTCACTCTGACAACATCCTTAACAATGCATATTTTATAAAGACTGCAACGATAATTGATAATTTTCTATCGGGAAAACCTGAAGTCTTCAAAGATCGTGCGCAGCTGTTCAACAGCACGCCTCATGGAAAGAGAAGAAAATTAAAGAGGTCCTAGAAATGAAAAGAGAATTAATGAAAGAGATCAAAATTAGCTAAAATATTTTGATCATGTAAAAAGACAACACCCTGTTGTTGCCTGATCATAAAAGAAGGCAGAAGTGAAGGCAAACATGCATGAGGAAGAGAGCACTATACGTGGAAAGGTACCATCAAAAGATGGACAGGAAAGAGTATCAGTTGCACACCATCAAGAAAAGAGACAGAGATCTATTTCAGCCGACTCTTGATGTGAAGATGGTACCTGATGATAATGACAAGCAATCAATATTTTTTTCTCCCCAAGGAGCATAGGCTTTAAAAAAAAAACATGCTAAGTCCTGTAGTGTGCTATCAGCTAAAGGTCCTTCCATTTTTTTGTTGGAAAATAAAGATCTTGCTAGAGACAAAATAGTGCTCTTTACAGATTCTTTGTCAGTCATCACTGCTCTCAGAAACAATTAGACAGCCTGGCAGAAGCACGAAAGAAAACCAGCAACGAATTAAAAAACAGTAAAAGTACAGTGGATCCCTGTCAACTGCAAAATGTAAGGAAATGAGAAGGCAGATAAGTTTGTCAAAGAGGAAGGAAGGAAGACCCAAACAGAAGAAGGGCTCTATATAAAGAAATAAAAGCAATAATCAGAAATAACTATAGAGAGAAGTGGTAGAGGGAACATCCAGAGTCCAGTAATGCAGAACCATACTATACATTACCAAGAAGAGATCATGCGATTATTTTCAGACTGAGAACTGGCCATTGCAGACTCGGAAACCACCTGTTCAACAGAAAATTGGACAGACAGATGAATGTCCATGTGGGGAGGACAAACAGACAGTACTCCAAAGCTGCCAGCTCCATGAGAGGGGCAGTGTGACCTTCTCCAACCCAGTTGAGGAAGAAATATACTACTTGTCAAAAGTTTAGGCCCACTTAGAAAAACCTTGGTTGAAACCATAAAACAAATCTGATATAAACGTAATTGATATCAGTCAAAACGGCATTTATTGAATACCAAATTGACATGTCACGTAAAGAAATGGGAACACACATTCAAACGCAATGAAGCTGTGAAGTGTGTCACCCACCTTTTCAAAAGTCACACAATAGATATTGGACAAATAGACATTTCAAAATCGGGTATGACCACCGTTTGCAGCAAGACATTCAAGACAACGTAGACGCATCAAGTCCCCAAGGGTCCGAAGAGTATCCTGAGGAACAGCTTGCCATTCCTGAAGCAGAAATGCAGTCAGCTGTGCAACATCCATTGGCAGGGGGTGATTTGTTGACAATCTTCGACCAAGGACATCCCAGAGGTGCTCAATCGGAGAAAGGTCAGGTAAATGAGCTGGCCACGCCCATCCTGATGATCCCATGTTGCTGAATAAACTCATTCACCACACGAGCTCGATGGGGTCGAGCGTTATCATCTTGGAGGATGGCATTACCACCTATGGCCTCCAGAGCAGGCTGAACAATTGGTCTCAAGATTTCGTTCTGGTATCTTGGGCCGGTCAAGTTGCATTGGATGATGTAGAGTGGGGTCCTGCCGTGTCTGTAGAAGCCTCCCCAGACAATGACAGAACCCCTACCATAATGATCCACCTCTCAAATTGTATCATCAGTAAATCGCTCTCCTGGTCATCTCCAAACTCGAATCCTGCCATCATTGAATGACATGGTGAAGCGAGATTCATCAGTGAAGAGAACTTGACTTCATTGTTGCCTTGTCCATCGGATGTGCTCGTGACACCAAGCAACACGGGTTCTGCGATGAGCAGGAGTAAGAGGGATTCTGACTGCAAGACGTCGAGCAGCCAGTCCAAATTCATGTAAACGTCTGCGAATGGTGCTTTGACTGACATTAACGTTTACAGTTTGTCTCAGCTGACATCTTAGAGTGGAACAAGTCACTGTTCGATGGCGCAGGGCTGACAACAAGAGGTACCGGTCATCATGTCTATTGGTGCATCTAGGGTGACCTTCCACACTTCCTGTGGCTTGAAATCTCTCCAAAATTCTTTGGATAGTAGAGTGTGACACTGCTAGCCGCCTAGCAACCTCACGGACAGATAAACCACTTTCAACCCACGCTATAGCCCTCATTCTTTGTAAGGTGTCAATACTTCTCTGTGGCATGGTTTTTGCAAGTGATGAAACTACCCTAAGTCTGCTGATTGTAAAACAAATTAAGAGTGAACTCTGTTCACGAAAAGTCGCCATTGCACGTGGAATGTCAATCAGCACGATTACTTCACCTGTTTGGTTGTACGGAAGTTTGAAAAAAAAAACATAAAAAATGTGAATTTATGGTCAGCAAACCAAATTGCACGTGATCACCATGGTTGTCGGTGAGTTGTTTTTATGCTTAACGTGCATAGAAGACTGTCAGAGGAAGATATTGCACCCATTTTTATTAAAAACTTCCTTCATTTAATCATTCTATGCGCTTATATAAAAGTGTATTGAAAATAATAAGGTGGTTCTTGACTTTTGACGAGTAGTATAGTATAGTGATGAGAGAGACCTGAGATCAGCTTTATAAGAGAGATGGATGTGGTTCTTTGAGAGTGATCGACAAAGATAAAGGAGACATTATTTTCATTTCTGCCTCTAGTTCTCTTCTGCAAGTGTTCTTCAGTCTACGTCTACTATTCTTGCTCTAGGGATTGCAGAACAATGCTATCATCAGGTTTCCTCAATGTGTGTCCAAACCATTGGTACTTGTCTTGATCTTTATCATCAGTTTCACATTTGGTGATCTTGTCATGCCATTTAAATACACTTTGCACAGGTCCTTCATATTTCCTTCAGTAGCAGATTCATTTCTCTCATCAGCTCCATCCTCTCTTCCTGTCTCATCTGTTTCTTATTTTTTATTTGCCTGTATATATATTTCATGACCCTTGATATTGATTTTGCAACTGTTTTAATCTTTCCCTTTCTGTGTTCTGATCTGGTGACATCAATATTGTCTATTTACATATATTTTTAATCTCCTGTCTGTGCTTTTCTGTATTTGCTACATCTTTTTTCTAGAATCCCCAGGGTAGGCCAAACAACACATGGAGAAGAGAACTGGAGACATGAGTGAAAATGAGGAATGCGTGAAAAGAATTTGAGCTGATTGCACACGTCAGGAGGACTTGGCATGTGTTTGTTGAAGGCTTATGCTCCTTGGGGAGCTAAAGAGTATTGATTGATTGATTGATTGATTAATTTATGTCCTATGGTCTCGTGATATCAGTGATGCATTATGTATGCTTTATGTGAAAACGTTTCCTTTTAAAGTAAGATGATCTGAAGTACAGACGTTTATGAATATTTCTCCAGTTTCTTTCGCTGTCCCTTCATTTCCCATGATCTCAAAGCCGCAATGTTATGTTCCTATCTTTGCATTTAGGTCGTTTATCAAAATTTTAAAAATTAAAATGCCTTTTCTTTTTATCAATGATATTTTGTCATCATCATCAACATAACCCTCCACTCCCAAAGGAGCATTGGCCTTCAACAAACACATGCCAAGTCCTCCTGTCACGTGCCATCATCTCAAGTTCCTTCCACATTCTCCTTATCATTTTCATCTCTGTTTCCAGCTCTCTTCTCCATGTGCTTCTTGGTCTACCTCTGCCTCTCTTGCCCTGGGGGTTCCAGAACAAGGACTGCCTTGTAATGCTATCAACAGGTTTCCTCAGTGTGTGTCCTATTCATCGCCATCATCTTCTTCTCATCTCGATCCACTGGCACTTGTCTAGTTCTTGTCATCAGTTCCACATTGGTAACCTTGTCCTACCATTTTAATCCCTCTATTCTACGCAAGCACCCATTTATGAAAGTCTGTAGCTTTTTGGTTGTTGTCTTTGTTGTTCTCCATGTCTCAGAGCCATACAATAGGACTAACTTCACATTTGAGTTGAAGATTCTTATTTTTGTGTTGGATCCGATTTCTCTTGATCTCCATATATTTCCCAATGCAATGAAAGCTCCTCTTGCTTTTTGTATTCTTATTTTGATATCACTGTCTGTCCCTCTAACTTTGTCTATATTGCTGCCAAGATATGTGTACGATTCTACATCTTGTATTGATGCTTCTTCAAGTTCAACCCTGTTTTCATTACCTGCATTTATTCTCATTATCTTTGTCTTTTCCCTGTTTATTTTCAGACCCAATTGCTGTGACCTCTCATCGAGTGTTTTCAATTTGTTCTGCATCTGATTACAGTTATGGGACAGAAGAGCCAAGTCATCAGCAAAATCCAGATCATCCAACTGCTTAGCCAGAGTCCACTGGATTCCATTTCTGTTGTGTGTTGTTGATGTTCTCATAACCCAATCTATTGCTAATAAGAAAAGAAATGGAGACAAGAGGCATCCCTGTCGCACTCCTGTTCTTATCCCAAATGATTCTGTAAGCTGTCCTTCATGAAGAACTCTGCATGTCATGTCTTCATATGTTTTTTTTATTAAATTAATGATCTTCAGGGGAACTCCATAATGCCTCATCAATTTCCAAAGTGATTCTCTGTCTACACTGTCAAATGCCTTTTGTAGTCCACAAATCCGATGTATAATGGTGAATTCCATTCCAGACTTTGTTCAACTATTATTCTCAAAGTGGCTATCTGGTCTGTACAAGATCTGTTTTGTTGAAAACCTGCTTGTTCATCTCTCAGTTTCTTGTCTATGGACTCTTTTAATCTCTCAAGGATAATCCTATTTAATACTTTTCCTGGCACTGATAGTAACATTATTCCTCTACAATTTGTGCACTCTTGTAAATTTCCTTTCTTAGGCAACTTAACCAGATATATTTTCCTTCCATTCTGCCGGTATCTCCTCCTTTTCCCAGACTTTACGAAGTAATTTATATAACATCTCTGTAGCCATCTCGATATCTGCTTTGATGGCCTCTGCTGGAATGCCATCAGGTCCAGACACTTTTCCATCTCTTAGAAGCTTTATGGCTTTCTTTATTTCTTCCTTCGTTGGTCTTTCACCGTTAATTTGTAGCTCTTCTTCTGCTGGCTGGATGTCCGGTGGGTTTTGTGGAGCTGGTCTATTGAGAAGGTCCTCAAAATATTCTGTCCACCTCTTCATTTGCTCTTGTATATTGCTGAGCAGTTTTCCATTCTTGTCTTTTATGAGGCAACTTGTTTGCTTGTATTTACCTGTCAGCTTCTTTGTGCTGTTATACAGTTCTCTCATATTTCCTTTGGCTGCAGCATCTTCTGCCTCTCTTGCCAACTCCTCAATGTACTTCCTCTTGTCTCTTTTGATACTTCTTTGTTTGCTTCTGTGTACACTTCTTGAGCCTTGGCTTTGGAACTTCTGGTTTTGCTTGTGTTTAAATCTGCTTTCTTGTTTTTTTCTGTCTTTTATCTTATTGATGGTTTCTGTTGTTATCCATGCTTTTTGTTGTCGTTCCCTTTTCCCCAGTATTTCTTCACATGTCTCATTCCATACAGTTTTGATTTGCTGCCAATGAAAACATTGCCTAGAAAAATCACAAACAGCCAATAAAAGCTGGGGTTGATTGCCACGTTCTGTAAAGGATAAGCAACTAACTAACTAGTATAAAATGCTTTTTTCACCGACTCTTCTTTGTCATTAGTTGGTGCATAACATTGGATGACATTTACATGTATTTTCTTTTTACTTGTTTGAAAAGTGGCTGTTATTATTCTAGGTCCAACAGCTTCCCATTCAATGAGTGCTTTCTGTGCTTCTTTAGATAACATAAGAGCTACCCCTTCACTGTGGTGTGAACTTTCGTCTTCATGTCCTGAGGACAGCACCAATTCACCTGTAATGAGTTTCTTCCTGTCTACCCCCTTCCACTTTGTTTCACACAGTCCCAGAACCTCGATTTTATATTCCCTCATCTCTGCTGCTACTTGTGCCACTTTCCCTTGTTTGTTTAATGTCCGAACATTCCAGGTGCCAAATCTGGAAGTTCTCCTAGAAGAAAGAAGGTTAGTCAGCAACACAGACTCCTTTCGGCTTTCTCTGTGTTGCATCATGCGCCTCCCTGCGAGAGGACCTTCCCCTGTCTTGGATGGCTGTGTTTTATTTTCTTTACTTGACTTGTCCATGTTTGTTGAAGTTTTTTGTGGTTTAAATTTTTTACAGGATGGGGTAACCGGCCCCATGCCCAACTCTCCTTAGTCGCTTTCTACGACATGCTTGGCAGGGAACAGTGTTACTATTCTTTGCTCCCCTTTCGGGCCCCGGTAACACACGGGTGACATTTTGTAGTCTGTGTTATTCTTTTTATCATGAATTCTTTTGTCATTAGTTGGTGCATAACAGTAGAAGACATTTGCCTTTCTGCAGTTTTGAATTTTTTTTAAAGATCAGTCTAGGCCCCTTTGCTTCCCATTCTTTGAGCGCTTCCTTTAACAGCATTACAGACACACCATTATGGTGTGTGCTTTCCTCATGTCTTGAAAACAGTGCAATTTCTCGTGTTCCTTCTTTTCTGTTCCTTTCCAACTTGTTAATGTTACATGCAGAGCCAACTGTGTTTAGTGTTCAAACATTCTAGGTGCCAAGTTGAGAGATTTTCCTAAGAGAAATTTAACAAGGTGAATCGGCAGTTCAGTCCAGCAATCTGTGGACCACACCATAATCTTATCAGAGGACCTACTCCCTTCATAGAAAGGAAGTATTAACATGAATTTATTGAAGTCCTGTATTTCTTAGGAGCCACGGTAGCATAGTGGTTAGTGCACTGGCTTCATAGCTCAGTGGACTATGGTTCGATCCCCAGAAGAGGTAGGATTTTTCTTAGGCTGCAAACAGCTCCTGGGTTGACACAGCCCCAATTGGGTACCAGAGCAACTCTGGGAAGGTTAAGGCGGCCGGCCTGATGCTAACCACATCACCCCTATTGTGCCGATGGTCAAGAAAATATGGACCTAACACCATATTCCCAATATGCCTCAATTGGCATGTAATGGGATCCTTATATTTCTTAGGCAGTTTGAAGGATGCAGATGATATAACAGTAAATTTAGAACTTTTGCACGCATAATTACTGCCATTGATCTTCTAGCTTTACAGTTCAATTCCCTTGCAAACCCTTTTGTTGCACAAATACATAAATTAAAAAAATAAAATGGTATGAAATCAGTTTTACTAGTTAACAATACACAGGAAACATGGGACGTTTCGGGTTTTACCCTTCGTCAGCCACAGTTAGTGTTTCCTGTATACCGTTAACTAGTAAAATTGATTACATACCATTTTATTTTTTAAATTTATATATTTGTTTCCTGACCAGTTTTACAGCAGCTTCCTCATTTATTGTTAAATACTATTTTGTTGCATAAGCAGGCTTGCCCAAAATACTATGGGCGGACAGAACAAGGGGGGAAAAAGTACAGAAAAGATAAAGAAGACTTACTTATTTAGCCATTCCTTTTCTACCAAGAGGTGAAGTCTGGAAGAGAGCGCCAAACGATTCTATCGGCTGTCTTTCTCCTGCCCTGGTTCCATTCTAGTCTTTGGTCCTTCAAATATTGTCTATGTTGTCCTCTCAGCAGACTCTGGGTCATCCTGGAGGTCTGGATCCCTGGCTCAGTTTCCCATGCTTGTCGTGGTAGCATATCTCCCATTCTGCAGACATAGCCAAACCCTCTTAATTGGGACTGTTCTACTTGGGTTAACGGGGGTTGAATTTTTAGGCCTTGGCATATTGTCTGGTTGTGGACCACCTTCCTCAGATACCTCATTTATAAGGTATGGATCTGGCTTTTGTGGGTTGTAGTCTTTGCCCATGACTTTCATCCATACGTCAAGACTGGGACATAAGTGGAAGCGGTATACAGCCATTTTCATTTTCTTACTAACTTTTCTTTTGCTGAGAAATCCTCGATTTAAGGCCTGAAACAGTCTCCCAGCTGCTGCTCTTCGGGTAGCCAACTCTTCTTTGATGTCTCCCTTTCGGTCTATGACAGCTCCAAGGTATTTAAAGTGGTCGACCTGCTCCAGGACCTGTTATCCCAGCTTAATCTGATTTCTTTCCTCTCATATCACCATGGTTTTAATTTTTGAGCTGCTTATGACTATCCCTCTCTTCTCCAGCTCTTCCTTCCAGACTTGCAAGTTTCCTCTGATGTGCCTCTGATTTAGCAATCAGACAAATGAAAACAAAAGGTAAAGACAAGCAAACAAATATAAAAGGAAGAGTTAATTCTCAAACCTCATTGATGATAGAAACATCAGAAAAGAAGCACTCATTCCTTCATAAGAAGGGCTAATCCTCCACACTCCTGTAATGGGACTGAAGACTAGAGCAATAAAACTATCAACAAAGACAAAAAGAAGTTGATTCACCAATTCCAGAAAGAGTCGACATTGCAAGCATGGAGCAATGCTGTGGAATCATTACAAACAGCTGTCTCTCTGATCACACACCACATGCATGATGCTCCTTGTTACATGATTATATTGGACATCCCTCCCAGCATCAGGATATTCTCACCTCTGATACACAGGATTTAACATATCTTAAAGTTTTCCAACGCTGGAGGCATTCTACTCAATACACACAGTCTGCAGGATATCTAAATAACACTATTCACAACCAAGTAATTGATAATAATAGAAATACTAATAATATTAAGAACAAACAAGCAAGAAGTGAAATGCAGTATTTAATAATTATAAATACAGTTTCAAACATATCTTCCATTTACTAAACAAAAAGAAAGACTATGTAACAAATGGGAGCAAATTCACAAGTAAATAACAAAGATTATTATATTGGAATACAAGTAGAAAAAACAATAGTAAAAGATTTTTTTAAAGCCAGCACATGAAAACTTTCAAGAGCACAGTGATTTTACTGTAAATAATAAAAAAAATCTACAGACAACAAATTCTGCTGTAAATAGCTATCAAGTACAAATGTTTTTTTGTTTTTTTTATGTTAAACTTTTGCCTCATTTTGGTGAGGCGCGTCCCGTTCAACCTAGTCAGTTATATTAGGGCGCATGTCCAAATATAAAAGACCCTTAGGTCTAGGGATATAAAACGAGTACAAATGTAAATAACATTTTGATGTAAACAAAACATGAAATGGAAAATAACATATCCTAATTATAATGTAAATTAGATTAAGGAGAGGCACTTTCTACAGAGAAAGGATGTTCAGCAGTAAATGAATCCTAAATGATGGTGTCTACATCATTTCTTTTAACACACACACAAAAAACCATTCATACAGACACTAAATACTATTTTTCATAGTATCTGAACATGGTTGTTCAAATTTAATTCTGTAATCATCAAAGTAAACGAATTAATATTTAAAATAAGTATAGTATGTCTTGTTTATGTGAGTTCTGTTAAATTCGAAGTTATGCAACATGACATTTAGCAATTTAAATATATACATGCCCATTTTGAAGTTGCACACTGAGGGAATGTTTAAGAAAAAAATCGAAAATCATGAAGCAAATTCACAATGCCTTCCATACTTCCCATGGTAGATGTGCCACAAATCTGTAATCTGATCTATTCACACATACCTAACGTTGCATCGAAAAGATGTTAACAGTACTTAATTCTGACTACATAATTATTTTCCACCCAGTGCCATAATTATTTTTTGAAGAATTCTAAATAGTGAAGTGTACTGTCTTTTAGTGTAAATTTTATGTTAATCTTTTCTGTGAATATGTACTTATTATGTACCAAACTGTAGGGAAATGGATAGACAATTGTAATATATATGTCTTTGGTAGTATTAACACAAGTATGTTAGGCATACTTAAAACATTTTGCATGTAAATTGAAAAACACTAAAAAGCTAACTATAGAATATGAGCTTACCAAAGACAAATTACTGTTGTAGACAATAAATCTTTCTTTTTAGTGTTCAAACATCAAGTTAATCCATTTACAAAGTAAAAATACATTGCTTACGGCCACAATTAGTACATTTAGTGTTATTCACACCAGTTTTTATTGTGGTCCCTTATAAGAAAAAAATAAATTATGCAATCGTGCATTACACAATTTTCAATCAAATGAAGAATGTCATGTAAAAACTTTTTACATTTGTTTAATGTTTTAATAGTATCCCTAGCTTCATCTTCTACCTAGGAATATTGATTATATGTTACGGTAGTCTAGTTTTGTTGCTTTTCGATCGACCAGAATATGACTGCCAACTCAACTAAATCTATTGTGTTTAGCTTTTCTACACCAATTTCATTTGTTGACAACAAACTGACTACCAAACAATCATCAGCAATGTTTCTAAGTAGTCTGACACAATTATTTGCTTAGGAAACAGAAAATGCAAATATAAAATGTGACATATTTCTCTAGCAATAACAACGAAAAACGCAAATCGTCACACAAATTGTGATAACATCAAAACACGTATACGTGCTGTTTAACTACACCCAAATTAGTTGTTTAAATAGTAGCGGAAGTCATTCTCAGAGTTTAAATATGAACTGCATTAAACGGACAATTTTTGGGGTTCATTCGTGACTAAAAACAACACTGAGCGTTGCGTGGGCATGGCATGTTGAATTTTGCAATGCTCAGAGTGTTAGTCAGGAATTTCAAAGTTAAAGCACTGATACGATCTTTGACATTTCTAGACATTATTATCTTGGGTGCTTTTAACTCTAAGTCCCAAGAGCCAGTATACTGTACTTCCCGCTAGACCCATTTGGCCCAATCAACAGTATACTGGCTTTCATATCTCTTGATCCTTTCTAGGGCTGTTTTCTAATTTTGACAACTCAAAAACGCTATTTTCTTACAGTATAGCCATCCATTTTGGACTTTTGCCATGAAAGACACAACAGTCCTGTGTTAAGTAATTAATTTTTTTTTTTTTTAAGTGCACGTTTCGTTACATAAAATGGCCACGCCCACTAATTCTGACAGACCTCACAAATTAACGTCACAGCAAGCTAGAAAGTTATTTGAAGAAATTCTAGATAGTAGTGATAATTCACATTGTATCAGTCCTTCAAATTGTAGTGGAAGCTAGTCAGATCCTAATGTCAAGTCATTTAAAATTGATGATGATAATGGGAGGTTTTTTGTTAAATCGGATTTCATATCTTTTGCTCCTTTCCAGATCTGTTTTCTAATTTTAACAACCCAAAACGTCATTTCCGACAGGAAGTACTTTCTTTTTAAATGCCTCGTGCCTTTGAAGAGACGTAAATTGTTGCTGTGTTAATTTAACATTTTTTGTAGCAATTTTTAGCGAATATTTTCACAGATAAAATGGCCACGCCCACTACTGCTTCCAATCGGTCTAGGCGTTTAACGTCAGATCAAGCTCGTAAGTTATTTGAAGATATTTTTAATAACGAATCTGAAAATAATGTTTATACATTGGCCCCTTAGTGTGAATATATTTAGAAGAAGTGATTTCCTATGGATTATGTGTTTTCCTATGGATTATATCTTCAGAAGAGGAGCAACTCGGCATGGTAAGAATATATATATTTTTTTTCAAATTTATCTACTGTTTCATCTGCGTCTTATTCAGCCTCCATTTAATTTTACATTTTACTAACTAATAATTTTTATTGATAATATAATATTTAAATTATGCACAAGATGCAGTTACTAACAATCATTCATGTGTAAATAATATTAGGCTATAACTCCCATCGTTTCGATGTAGCCTAAAAACTGAAATTTCCTCTTTTTTACAACAATATGATCTGGTGTTGTAATTTGTGAAATTAACAATCTTCTGAGTGTTTATTGATTAAAAACTGATTGAACTTTGTTAGAATACTTCTGTTTGAGACATTCTTAAACTTTACCCTTGGATATTCTCATAAGGAACAATTGTAGAAGAATTTTAATACTTTTCCTCTAATTTTGCACCTGCTTCTTCTTTTGTCCTCCATATTACCTTGAATAACTAATCATTTTTCAATGAAAGCTTTTATACGTGTAGCACAAGAGTAAAGTACATCCAATTACCTTCAGTTTCATATACAACAACAAAGTTATTTATACATATGAACATTTAAAAAAATTATTTCCAAACAACAACACACAAGGTTGACAATTTCCTCTTTTTTACAACAATATGACCTGTTGTTGTAATTTGTGAAATTAACAATCTTCTGAGTGTTTATTGATTAAAAACTGATTGAACTTTGTTAGAATACTTCTGTTTGAGACATTCTTAAACTTTACCCTTGGATATTCTCATAAGGAACAATTGTAGAAGAATTTTAATGAATACTTTTCCTCTAATTTTGCACCTGCTTCTTCTTTTGTCCTCCATATTACCTTGAATAACTAATCATTTTTCAATGAAAGCTTTTATACGTGTAGCACAAGAGTAAAGTACATCCAATTACCTTCAGTTTCATATACAACAACAAAGTTATTTATACATATGAACATTTAAAAAAATTATTTCCAAACAACAACACACAAGGTTGACAATTTCCTCTTTTTTACAACAATATGACCTGTTGTTGTAATTTGTGAAATTAACAATCTTCTGAGTGTTTATTGATTAAAAACTGATTGAACTTTGTTAGAATACTTCTGTTTGAGACATTCTTAAACTTTACCCTTGGATATTCTCATGAGGAACAATTGTAGAAGAATTTTAATGAATACTTTTCCTCTAATTTTGCACCGGCTTCTTCTTTTGTCCTCCATATTACCTTGAATAACTAATCATTTTTCAATGAAAGCTTTTATACTTGTAGCACAAGAGTAAAGTACATCCAATTACCTTCAGTTTCATATACAACAACAAAGTTATTTATGCATATGAACATTTAAAAAAATTATTTCCAAACAACAACACACAAGGTAGACAATTTCCTCTTTTTTACAATATGACCTGTTGTTGTAATTTGTGAAATTAACAATCTTCTGAGTGTTTATTGATTAAAAACTGATTGAACTTTGTTAGAATACTTCTGTTTGAGACATTCTTAAACTTTACCCTTGGATATTCTCATGAGGAACAATTGTAGAAGAATTTTAATGAATACTTTTCCTCTAATTTTGCACCGGCTTCTTCTTTTGTCCTCCATATTACCTTGAATAACTAATCATTTTTCAATGAAAGCTTTTATACTTGTAGCACAAGAGTAAAGTACATCCAATTACCTTCAGTTTCATATACAACAACAAAGTTATTTATACATATGAACATTTAAAAAAAATTATTTCCAAACAACACACAAGGTTGACAATTTCCTCTTTTTTACAACAATATGACCTGTTTTTGTAATTTGTGAAATTAACAATCTTCTGAGTGTTTATTGATTAAAAACTGATTGTACTTTGCTAGAATACTTCTGTTTGTGACATTTTGAAACTTTACACTTGGATATTCTCATGAGGAACAATTGTAGAAGAATTTTAATGAATACTTTTCCTCTAATTTTGCACTGGCTTCTTCTTTTGTCCTCCATTTTACCTTGAATAACTAATCATTTTTTTTAAGTGCATATCCTCCATTTTACCTTAAATAACTAATCATTTTTCAATGAAAGCTTTTATACTTGTAGCACAAGAGTAAAGTACATCCAATTACCTTCAGTTTCATATACAACAACAAAGTTATTTATGAATATGAACATTTTTAATAATAATTTCCAAATAAGGAAAAATTCTCAGAATCTTTTGGCCAAACACCATCAGCAACCAAGAACTACTTACTCGAAGTAACCAGGAGGATATGCACACCATCATAGCTGGCAGATGCTGGAGCTGGGTTGGCCATGTCCTCAGAAGGGACCCTGATACCATTACAAGAACAGCTATGCTATGGACCCCTGAAGGAAAGCAAAAGACAACTTGGCAGAGAACTGTGAATGCCGAGATACAAAGAATGAACCAGTTTGGGCACTGTACTAAGGATGGCTGCTGACTGAACAAAGTGGAATAAATTTGTTGCTGCCCTACAAGATGCCACCAGGCATGATGGCCACTGACTGCTTTGACGGTCGGCGGATAAGGATCAAAGAAGAAGAATAAATAGAAATAAAAAATAGTACCTACTAAAACACAAATGTCCTAAGCTGGTCACAATCCAGTGGTAATTCAAATAAATATAAAACTAATTACAGGAAACCAAAGAAAAGAGGAACCGCAGATAGAAATGTCAGCACTGAAACAACCAGATATCAAATGAATATATACATAAATACTAACTTCTACTGACAGAAAGCATGGAACAATACAGAAGAGACAACCCAGAAGAAAAAGTGACCACAAAATGAGTCTAAAAATAAGCTTACAATCAGCAAATAATTTACCGAAAAAAGGAATTTGAGAAAAATCACATTAGGATTACAGATGACATGATACTGAACAAATTGGCAGAAAAAGGGCAAAAAAAATAAAACACTGCAGAATATAAATCAATGAAATGTGTATTTTGTGTAGACAGGCAAAAGAACAGTGGTCAGAGAAAAGATGCAAGAAAATAGAAGACATGAAAGTTAATCACATATCAAAGGATATACATGAAGAAATACAGAAATTGTCAGATAAGTCAAGGAGGGGACTGTATCAAAAATAAGAATGGTATAATATAACTTGAGAACGACATCAAAATTATGGGCAGAATATGAAAAGGAGCTATTTGAGGACATCTGAGGCTGTACACCATAACTAGATTCTAATGAATGCCCAAACATTTTCAGATCAGAATTAGACAAAGCAATAAATGTACAAAAAATAAAATCAGCAGGCAAGGGCAACATAAAAATAGAAATGACAAGATGCCTTGAACAGCTTTAGTATAGATACAATCATAGGCCTAAGCAATGATATTTTTAATGCAGGGTATGTTTAACATGATCATCAGTCTTTATAACATTGCCCCAAAAAACTAAATGTAACAATGTTCACCTGTTTTCATGTTATGCTCGACACAATATAGTCAAGAAAGAGCCTATCAGATGAAGAAGACAGACATAATCAGCATTCTTTACAACCTATGTGGGGTTGTGATTCTGAGGTATACAGAAGATTCAACATCAGAAAACTAGCCAACAAAGAGTGTTCCTCGTGCAGTTAACGAAACATGAAGGCCATGTGTGTGTGGGCAAATGACTTTGAACATAGCATAATGAAATCAAGTGATATCATTATAGACTTAGCTTTTTGGAGAAATCTACATTTTCTGGTAGAGTACCAGTAACATAAAATAACCAAAGCTGCCGTATGAATTTAAGGAGAATCAAATTAGTTTTGAAACTTAGAAGAAATCTGGCACTTTCATGACCAACTTAGACAGCGTCAATGTGAGATGAACATTAGAAGAATGGACAAGGTTATAGCTAGATTGTGTATGTGACAGGCAGGCTGCTACGCCTAAACTAAACATTTTGTTTACCTAAGATTTGTACAAATGTTTAAGATGGTGAAAGTAAACCATAAAACTTAACAAGACAGCGTTGATGTGAAATTTTGAGTACACTGCATGCAAGTGCATTGTCAGTTGTGTCAAGAGTTAAAAATAGAGAGAAATACATCTTCAGTATTTGAATGCTGTGTAGCTGATTTGAATTCTTAGTAAAACAAAGCATGTTCATTAGAATGCCAATGAACCTGGGTCCACTATAAAATGATCACCATGGTGCACTGCCACAATATTTTTGTGCCATGTAAAGAGACCACAACGGGCTGATCACCCGTTTGCCAGTCACTTCGATTACGGAAACAACAGCAAATGGATTGATTTGCCGTTGCCCTAAAGACGCCATTAGGCGTGATGGGAAACAATGGCAAAGAAAACCTATCTGCTGTTGCCCTAAGACGCCACTAGGCGTAATGGCCACTGACTGCTTTGACGGTCGGTGGCTAAGGATGGAAGAAGAAGAAGAAGAAGATGTAAAGAGACAACATTTTACTGAAGACCTTAACAGAAGGAAGAGTTGAAGCAAATGTTCAAGAGGAAAAAGCGCTATAGAATGGAAGATATCAAGAGAAGGAAAGGAAAGAGTCTTTGAGAGTGAACAATCAAGACTAGAGATAGAAGATAGAGCTCCATTGCAGCTGACTTTGATGAGGTGTATTACTAATCCTAATGACATTTTAATACTACAGATAGTAAATTGAGAAAAATATGACAAGGTTGCTATGTGTATTAAAATATCACTTTAAGACTTGCATTATTTTCCTCAGGGCAACACAAAAGTAAATGAACTTCTGAATATCTTTAGTAAAAAATAACGCACTCAATATTTTGAAAGTTGCCAAAGGTTTTGGCATAATCTGTACCCCTGATACAGAACTGTATTCTTTGGTTTTCAAAACCCAGAAGGGGGGATTCAATTCTACGTGCTGCCCACGGATTTTCGCAAACTGGACCTCTTATAAAGTTTTTGTCGTCAATGTCATGTTCAGCATCTATAAATTTAACATATCTACTTCTGCAATACCTTACTATTCTTTCCCATTGAATTTTATCGTTAGAAACATCTAATCCATGCTGCTGTTCTGGTTGAAGTAAATTTTTTTTTATTTTATAAATAATAACTGCAGGATAATCATGGGATTCCATTGTCCATTTTTTTGCTAACTCAAAATTTTCCGCCAAATAAAACCCATCGCAACTTGAAAAATCAAGGCCTACCTTTCCACGCGTCAAATCAATGCCCTTTTGAATAATGGATGGTACAGATTCATGTTTTGTTCCATGGAATAATAGGGAACAGTTTTCATCCTCTTGTAATATTTTAAGCAATTCGTTCACCTTTGTGTTGCCCTGAATATTTTCTTTAATATTAATCATTTTTATACAATTTTTTTTTGTTCGGCAATTATCGCAAACTGAAGATGTTAGGGCACAGTATTCACAATTGGATGGAATTTTAAACTGAATCTTGAAGAATGAATTAATAATCGAGGGATTGTTTGGAAACCGTGGTAATTTATACAAACACGCCAGAATTTCATCACACTTTAAATACAAAAACATTGTCACATATCCACAGAAAATTAACACATGTAAAATAAGTGCTGTATGATAATAACTGCTACATCCATGCAAACAGAAGTTATCGAATTTCCAAAATTCAATCTTTTGACATTCCTGCAGGTGAAAAAGAAAATAGCTTGTGTTACACAATATATATGCACCAAACATTGAATTGAATAATTTTATGCTTGGTGTTTGTTTGAATGTGATGTCAGTCTTTATGAATTTTCCATTAACCTCTTGATGCCTTACAATTATGATTGATCAGAATGGCTAAGAGGTATGGCATCCACTTCAAATTCTAGAAGTACTGGGTTCGATTCCTAGTAGATGGACTATAATTTATGGACATTTCTTTTCAGAACCAGTGGTCCTGTTATACACCACCCTGGTCTCCTGGGTTGTGAGATCTGATGCCTAGCCTTCTCGAATAAGGGCGAAAAGAAATAGGAGGTCCCATGTGCAAGTTGCGCACATTAAAAATCCCACGGCAGTTGGAAATTCCAAAGAGTAGGCCATAAGGCCGCTGCCCAGGCAAAATTTAGAAGTCAGAAACCTACCCACCACAAAAATATTTATAGAATGTGTGATTGCTACATACACACATTGAGATTCTCGCTGGTACTATGTAGTTCATGCACTGTGCCGAGATCCTCTGTGTGTGATATAAGGGAGGAGATTGGAGGACTGATGGAGTTGCCGTGCACAATGATGATAGTCCTAAAAAGCAAACCAAATTAATTAGGATATATAGTGTGGTTTATTCAAGTGATTTATGATATTCAAATATAGCATCATCTGCCCACTCCACTCAGTCCAAATAGTATGAATCAAAAATGTAAAATTGTGTTAATATGTGTATGTGTTCCCTCTCTGGGGTGAGGATTAGGATAAAACCCGAACTGTGGATAGAAAATTTTGCACCAAGCAAGTATCACAGTATCACACAACAAGAAGTAATACAAATATACAAACTATCAGACTGGGATGCTGGAACATCTGGACTAAGATGACTGGACTATCTGAAAACCTACAAGACATAAACAGGGTCAGGAAGACAGCCAAAATCAATGATGAACTTAAATGACTGCAGGTGGATATAGCTGCACTTCAGGAAACGTGCCTAGTAGGCTTTGGAATGGTGAGCAAGAAGACATTTTATTCACAAGGCAAAGACCTTAATAAAATTAGAGACATAGAGCAAGTTTTGCGGTCAAACAATCGCTAACTAAAATGGTTGAACCAGGTGAGAATGGACCTGTTTACGCTCTGCTTGTAAACTAGCATAGGTCCCATCACCCTTGTCAGTGTGTATGCTCCTACTCTGTACTCTGCCTCAGAAGCCAAAGATGAGTTCTACAAGAATCTAGTAGCAGTCATCAAAAGCACACCTCAGCAATAAAAGCTTGTTCTCCTTGGTGACTAACGCTAGAGTGGGTGCCAATATTGTTTCATGGCCTTCATGTCTGGGCAGGTTTGGTATTGGCAAGAGGAATGAAAATGGACAACAACTCTTTGAGTAGTGTATCCATCATGACCTCTGCGTGACCAACACCTACATTTAGACAAAACCTCAGCATCAGGAGTCATGGAGACAACCACAATCCAAGCACTGAGACCAACTGGATCTGATTCTCATCAGAAGGCTACTTCTCAGGTCTGTGCTCACCACATGCTCATACGATAGTGCAGACTTGATACAGATCACTCCTTGGTTAGCAGCAAAATCAAAGTACAACCGAGAAAACTCCATCATGTCAGACATTTAGGGAAACCATGCATAGATACCGCGGTAGCATAGTGGTTAGTGCACTGGCTTCCTAGCTCAGCGGTCTATGGTTTGATCCCCAGATGAGGTGGGATTGTTTTTAGGCCGCAAACGGCTCCTGGGTCGACCCAGCCTCAAATGGGTACCAGAGCAACTTCTGGGATGGTTAAGGTGGCAGGCATGATGCTGACCACATCCCCCCTTGTGTGCCGACGATCGAGAAAATATGGGCCTAACACCATATATCCAATATGCCTCAATGGGGCGTGTAACGGGATCCTTTTTTTTTTTTTTTTTAATGCATAGATACCAGCAAGATGTCAGACCCTGTCATGATTGCTCAATTCACCACCACCTCAAAGAAAGTACTCAGTAGCCCTCAGCATGGTGATACTGTTACAGAGAACTGGGAGCACCTGCGGAACACCATTGCACTTACCACCTTTGGTTAGAAAACAGCAATGTGGAATGACTGGTTTGATGCTTCTTCAGATGTGATGACACCTGTCATTGAAGCTAAGCGCAGTGCTGCGACTGAATACAAACATTCACCAAATGCTAGAACCCTACAGACCCTGAAGGCTACAAGAAGCAAAGTTCAACAAACTGCTCAACGTTGTTGTTACGTGCAGTCTTTGATATCTTACAATATTATACATTAGTATACTTATGTTCGCAAATATTTTGTAAACAAAATAGGTAATTTTTTGTGCTTAAGGGAGTCATTATTGAGTTACTTCCCTTGAAAGTTGTGCCGTCTTTTCGATCGAACTCCGCGGATGAATCCATTTTACTGCGATTTATTCGTTGTTTGGGTAATAATAGATTGTTCTTGCTTCAGAATATCTATGGCCTGAATTTATGTGTATTGTTTGTCTGAGTAGGACGAGTCTGTCTTATATCTGTATATCTTTACATATCTAAGTCGAACTATATGTTCTGTTGTCTCTAGAGAGGTCAAAGGCTATTCGGCGGGTTGTGTTTAAGGTTGGGCGGAGTCCTCACAACAGAATATCCCACGTCATAGAGGGTCCGTTGTGGGCGTTTTCTATAGGTGCAATTTTCTTGATTGAAAATTTGCTTGCAACAACCAGTTGCTATTTGTGTTAGTTGTGAAGTCTGTAATTATTGTTATTTTTGTAATATTTCTTTGTTCTTTAGTTTTGTTTTGAGTTGTTTGTAATTTGTTGGTCTACTCTTTTCTATCTTTCAGTTCTATTCACAATTTGTATTCATATATTGTGACGTCATTGGTGTTGTTATTCTTTGCAGATTCAGTGATTATTTTCATTGATTTCCCTATTTGATTTATTTTGATTTCTGCAAACGTTCTTGTATTGTCAGTCCTATTTGTACTTTATGTATTCTGTTGGTTGACATATGTTTTATATAGGTATATTTCATAAGACACTATTGCCTGTGCACTGCACTTGGATTATGGTATAAACCAGTACCTGATTATTATTACTGTCATACAAGACCTTATTAAGGCTTGTGACCCACAGATATTGAGATAGTATACTGATTAATCAAGTCTTTAAGAACTTGTGGTATTATTATTATTTCAGGTGATTAGTATTATTGTTAGACATCATGTCTACATTGGAATACTTCATTACACAAGGGAAAGCCCTTGATAAGACTGGTCAACAATTAGAACAATGGGCAGTTGCTCAATATGACAAAGCATTAGCTGCAGAAGAGAGAAGAGCTATGGCAGAAGAGAGAAGATTAGAAAGAGAAGCTGAGGCTGCTGCTGAACAAAAGAAATTACAGATGCAGGTGGAGGAAAGGAGATTTGAAGCTGAACAAAAAAAATTAGAAAGAGAAGCTGCTGCGGAACAAAAAAGATTAGACAGTGAAGCTGAACAAAAAAAATTAGAAAGAGAAGCTGCTGCGGAACAAAAAAGATTAGACAGTGAAGCTGAACAAAAAAGATTAGACAGGGAAGCTGAGCAAAAAAGATTAGACAGTGAAGCTGAACAAAAAAGATTAGACAGGGAAGCTGAACAAAAAAGATTAGACAGGGATGCTGAACAAAAAAGATTAGATGCTGAAGAGAAAAAAGCAATAAGAGAACATGAATTTGAGTTAGAGAAATTGAGATTGACAAGTATGAGTAATGTTAATCAGGCATCTAGTGGTAATGGTAAACCTTCTACTTACAAGGTTAAGGTTCCACCGTTCAATCAGTCCAGTGACGATATTACATTCTGGCTGGATAGATTTGAACGTTCTTGTCGTACACATAATGTGGATAAATCACAATACGCTAATCAATTAGCAGAAAACTTGAAAGGTGAATCTTTGACTAGATTATGCCTTGTAGGAGAAGCAGATAAGGATAATTATGATGTCATTAGGGCGGCTTTGATAAAAAAATATCAGCTAAGTGAGGAAGGCTATCGCCTTTTATTTAAAACGATGGTGCCTGAGACGGGTGTAGAATTCTCAGAATTCACTGCAAAGGCACGTCTCACAGCTGATCGTTGGATTGAGCTTTCCAAAACAGAAAAAACGTATGAAGGACTTATGGATTTGTTGCTCAGAGATAAGATTATGTCATGTGTGAACAAACCTTTCCTTGAATTTATACATGAGCGTAAACCTAAATCTCTAAAAGAAATGGAAGAATATTGTTCCCAATATGTCACTGCACACCCCGACGTGACTTTTGGCAACACTAAGATTAAGGAGAGTATGCCAGTTGCTTCAGCAACACCATACAATCCCAATTATTCACACAGATTTCAGGGACCTCAAAACAGATTTGATAAAAAAGGTAACCATAATAGTTATCAAAACCAAGGTAACCAATCATTTCAGGGTTCTTCTTCAAAGAACTGGAGACGAGCTGGTAGCTCTCGACACAGGGGTGGTCATAATTATAGGAATTTCCGTAGAGGAAGTAATTATAGAAACTATCAGGGTTATCCGTCTTGGAGTCAACAAGATCATAATTACAGAGATACTCATTATAATGAATATGATAATGGTAACCAAGGGAACTATGACTCAAACCTAAATAGGGGTTACAATAGAGGTAACAATAACTACAGAGGTGATAATAACCGAGGTAGATCTCAAAACAAAAGACATAAACCACATTTTCAGGCAAACTCTGTACAACAAGAGTCCCATGAAGCCTATAAACAGAGTAAAGATAATAATGATGCTAGTAATATGGCATGTGCCGCTTTTGATTTTGGGAGAGCATCTCAGTGCCCCCAATGCAAAACGTTATTTGAGCCAACCACAGTGTCTACTTTAAGCTGTGGCCATCCTCTTCCTGCTCTTCCGGCATCAGTCGCGCATGATGGAAGAGGTTCTCTTGTCTTACATAAGGGTTTAGTGAATAACAATCCAGTCTCTGTGCTATTTGATTCTGGATGCACCACAATTGGTGTTAGGCAGTCACTCGTAGATCCTTCCCGTGCCACTGGACAAGTAGTCAAATGTGTAACATTTGGCGGCACATTAGAGAAATACTCTACTGCTATCATTAGGATTGCTACTCCTTTCTTTACAGGAGATGTACACGCATGTCTTCTTCCGAATCCGATCGCTGACCTCATCATCGGTCGCATTCATGGAGTCAAAGAATGCACTCCGCAACAAATTTCCACGTGGGAAAGGCAAAACATGCAGATTGCTAACGCTGTAGTCACTAGAGCTCAGGCTCTTAATATGCCTCAAACTTCATCTACTGAAGATAATGTAGTGCATAACCAAGATAATCCCTTGGTAATTTCTCGTGACTCGTTTATAAAACAGCAAGAAGATGATCCCACTCTGAAGAAATTCTTCATTCTTGCAACTAAAGGTGATCCGAATAAAGACACAAGTCGTAAATCGTGGATTACAAAGAAGAATGGCGTACTTGTACGTATGGTTCAAGACTCCATTACGTCAAGTCATTCTCAAATCCTGGTTCCCAAGAATTTGAGAGTTAAAATTTTGCAGCACGCTCACGACTCTCAGTGTGCTGGACACATGGGTTTTTCCCGTACTAAGTCAAGAGTCCTTGCGGCTTTCTTTTGGCCATTGGTAAACAAGGACATACAGATTTATTGTCGATCTTGTAAAGTATGTCAGGAAGTTAAATCCAAAGGTCCACGGCATGCTGCACCTATTCAGGCGGCGGACATTCCTATTCGGCCGTTCCAAAAAATGGCCATAGACATTATTGGTCCATTTAAGATCAAGTCTGCCAGAGGACATCAGTTTATCTTGACGTGTGTTGATATGTGCACACGTTGGCCAGAGGCTATTCCTCTGAAGAGCATTACTACTGCTGATATTGCAGATGCTCTTTGGCTTATATTTTCTCGTCTGGGGTTCCCCGGAGAGATATTGTCAGACCATGGCACCCAACTAATATCAGATACCATGTCTCAAGTAATGTCTACTCTGCAGATAGATAGATCTTTAAGTAGTATCTACCATCCAATGTCTAATGGTATGGTCGAACGCCTTAATAGAACACTTAAAAACTTACTGGGGAAGATAACTGAGGATCATCCTCAAGACTGGGACAGAGTTTTACCTGCGGCCCTCTTCGCTTACAGAGAGGTACCCAATGAACATATGGGATTTTCTCCCTTTGAACTCGTCTTTGGCGCGCGTCCGCGTGGCCCTATGTCGTTGCTTCACGATCTCATTACATCTGACAATATTGACGATGACACAAAGTCATCCTACGAATATGTCATCGCATTGAGACAAAAAATTATCGAAGCATGCAAATTAGCAACTTCTTCTTCTGAATTTGCGAAACAGAAGGCAAGGCAATTTGCCAATAAGAAGAGATGCTTACGACAACTTTGTCCTGGTGACAAAGCATTTGTATTACTACCTTGTAGGGAAAACAGATTACTTATTTCTTGGAAAGGTCCGTACGATATAATATCGAAAATTTCCGATGTCGACTATATTGTCGATATTGATGGGAAGCATAAAACCTTCCACATCAATATGCTTACTGAATTCCATGAACGTCCGGATTATTTGCAACCCATTTTCCAAGCAACGGACAATTCTCCAGTACAACATGGTCATTACTCATCACTGTCCGTGATACAGGATGAGGAAACAAGTTTTTCAGATGTAAATCTTCCTCTTCCAATGATCCCACTTCATTCTAGTGAATCATGGAAGAACGTTACTGTCTCTCCTGATTTGTCTCTAGGAGAACAGCGACAAGTTTCAACTATGTTGCAAACATTTCAGGATGTACTCACTGACATCCCTGGACAAACGAATGTCATTGAACATGACATTGTTCTAACTGACCATACTCCTATTAGGGTTAGACCTTATCCTATACCTATACATTTTCAAGCACAGGTCGAGAAAGAGTTGGATGACATGATAGATTTGAAAATAATCGAACCATCCACCTCTGCATATTATTCGCCGATGGTTATTGTGCGTAAAAAAGACAATAACATACGTCTTTGCGTTGACTATCGAAAATTGAATCAAGTAACGAAGTTCGATGCCGAACCTATGCCTTTACTGGAAGAGCTACTTACTCGACTCTCCAAATCTCATTTTTTCACTAAACTTGATTTGTCTAAAGGATATTGGCAAGTTCCTTTATCTGAACGCGCCAAACCTCTCACGGCTTTTTCAACACCTAGAGGTTTGTTCCAATGGAGTTTTATGCCTTTCGGTCTTATGAACGCACCAGCTACATTCGTATGCATGATGCGCCGAATCCTATCTTATCGGTCAGATGTCATTGCATATCTAGACGACATCTGTCTTTTCAGCGATACTTGGGAAGATCACTATTCAGGGTTAGATGAATTGCTGTCTACTTTGCGTGAGCACAACCTGACAGCGAAACCCTCTAAAGCCTATATTGGTTTTAGCGAAATTTCTTTCTTAGGCCACCGAGTTGGTCATGGTTTCCTAAAGACAGAGGACCATAATACTAGTAAGATACTTAACATCTCAATCCCTAAGACTAAAAAACAGGTGAGAAGTCTGTTAGGTCTTATTCAATTTTATGGCAGATTCATTCAGAATCTATCCTCTATCATGGCACCTCTTTCAACACTTCTAAAGAAAGGTTCGCCTAATGTGGTCCACTGGTCTCAGGAATGCCAATGCTCTCTGGATAAGATTAAAACATTGTTTTCAACACCACCTATTTTAGTGCTACCTACTAAAGATAAGACATTCGTTCTTCGTAGTGACGCTTCATCCACTGGGATTGGAGCGGCACTAATGCAAGAGTACTCTGGAACTCTGCATCCTGTAATGTATATTTCCAGAAAACTTAATGCGGCAGAAAGGAATTATTCGGTTTTAGACCGTGAGCTATTAGCTATGGTTTGGTCGATTCTCAAACTACAGAGATTCCTTCTGGGCGCACATTTCATAGTAGAAACCGACCAAAAAGCTCTTACTGCTATACAGAGTAAGAATTTGAAGAGCTCGAGGTCTACTCGATATGCAATTGCTCTTCAACCTTTTCATTTCTCTGTGCGAGCTATTCGTGGATCAGATAATGTGATGGCAGACATTCTGTCAAGATGCCCACATGATTCCACATAACTATTAGGGCTTAGACTTCTTGATATGTCTAGTTCTATAGTAGTTCCTTTTCTATATCATGATAGATACACATTTGTAATTTAATAATATAATGATTGTATCACTACATAGCGGTTCAGTGATGTTTATTCACCGCTGTGCTTTGATGATTTTTTTCTTCATAAATCATAAATTTAAGATATCTAATACGAAATGATGATATGAATTTTTTTAGGCATTGTGTAATTGCCAGAATTGTATTATACTTTGATGACACCTTCCTGGAAAAATATACTTGTAGAGAAATAATTTCTCTCAGTTTATGAGACACATTCTCACCATTAGGCGTTATAGGTAGTCCTGATATTTTCATCTGCGCATTATTCATGCGTTGTGAGCCTATTGTATGTTGCTCCTAGATGTATTTCAAAAAAAAAAAATGTTCCATTTTTTTTTTTTTTCCCGGGAGGTGTGGTAAGACTGTTACGTGCAGTCTTTGATATCTTACAATATTATACATTAGTATACTTGTTATGTTCGCAAATATTTTGTAAACAAAATAGGTAATTTTTTTGTGCTTAAGGGAAAGTCATTATTGAGTTACTTCCCTTGAAAGTTGTGCCGTCTTTTCGATCGAACTCCGCGGATGAATCCATTTTACTGCGATTTATTCGTTGTTTGGGTAATAATAGATTGTTCTTGCTTCAGAATATCTATGGCCTGAATTTATGTGTATTGTTTGTCTGAGTAGGACGAGTCTGTCTTATATCTGTATATCTTTACATATCTAAGTCGAACTATATGTTCTGTTGTCTCTAGAGAGGTCAAAGGCTATTCGGCGGATGTGTCGCTAGAGAGTGGTGTGATTTGGCTTCGTCCTGAATGGACTGTGTTTTTTCCATGTCGGCTTGTCGCCGAGAAGAAAGTGATCTCAGTTTTGTGGGGAAAGTGATAGTCGTCTAGACCTATCGTGTATGCTTTACCCCAGTGTTTATTCGTATTGCCAAGGAATGGCAAACTCCTATTTCTGATACGAAGGTAATCAAAGATACTCTTATGAACTCTCGTACGAAGCCACCATTTTCGATAGGTACGATTTGAATGTCTAAGAGAATATATTCGACTCGATGAAAACGATTTCGATTCCTAGCAGCACTATATTCTGTAGAATGCAGTCAATTGTTCATGATCAAATCTACAGAGCAATGAAATGTTTTATGAATGACTAACTTTAGGACAGATTCATTATCTGTATCCAAACGTGAGTGACAGCTCACGAGTGAAGCCATCTTGGAACCAAAACATGTAGTGACTTTCAAGAAGAGAAAAGGGATGCCCGTATTATCGCTTGATTAGTCCAGAGATCACTGCTACACATGAGAACCCTTTATTAGCGGTTCAATATTATTATATGAAAAAAATATGTGCTGAACATTATGTTGAAGAATCGTCGCTAGACGAGATTAGGTCTAGAAGCCATCTGAAATATTGTTTATAAGCTGACGTGCTCAGTCAGTGAAGTCAGACGATATATATATGTATGGGCGATACTGAGGGCTTGGCTACTGACAGTCCTTTATACTATTATTCTACATGAGTGCCCATGTAACATTGCAAGACCATTTATCCACTGTACCATGATGTATTATGCCAACCTGTGATTTGTCACTATCTGTGCTGTCGAGTGTGTACGTCCAATTAAACTTTAGTAAAGGTACACAGTCGTTGGTGTCGATGACTTCCAGCCATACATGAGTGTGAGAAAAGAACATTTGTCAACACCACGAACCCTTATTATCATTCGCACATTATACACTCAATCCATGTCTACACACCACTGCGTAGGTCAAGTTGACATTCCATACACTACAGTGGAGCAAACAACACCATAGAGATCTTATCAACTGATGATGTCTGCTTCCATCCACTTATATGTATCTTTTGGTGGATATCATTAACATCCATACTTTATCAGTTGTGCAAATGACTCTTGCTCCAGCTCTGTGAGAGCATCCATACCGAAGCACAAACAGGCAACACTAGACAAATGTATGATGATATAAAGAAAGCCCTTGGTCCCCAAAAAAGTTAGATTGCACCACTAAAAACCACCAGCGGAGAGAAACTAACCAATATTGGGTAAGCAGATGGAGAGGTAGGTCAAGCACTACTGAGCTTTATGCTAGAGAAAATACCATCACGCCTCCAGCCCTTGATGCTGTCAAATTCTGTCAACTATGGAGGAGCTGAATGCTGAACCAACATTGGAAGAACTCAGCAAGACCATTGATAGCTTGGCCTCTGGCAAAGCACCAGGCAGGGATGGGATTCCTCCTGATTTAATCAAATGCTATAACAGCACACTGTTACGGTGTTATTTTTAAATGATGGCGTCTGCTGGGGTTTACCCATGTGCAAACGTTTAGGGGTCATTAGTATTTATAGAATATGTCGATATTTTACGGTATAGTGAACGCGAAATATATGCGGAGATGATGACGCATTCGCGTTGGGTAGGTCACGCCGGGTGACTTGGTTACTGGGCCTTTGTTACGTTATCCGTCAAGCATGAAGGTCGTGTCTTGTAATTCTTCCAAGGAATTAAGGCTGAGTATATAGCCTATATTTTATAGATGAATCGATGTAGACTTCAGGGTCAGTTCGGAAATTAATCTAAGCATGAGATTAATTAAATTAAACTAATAATGGAAGAAGAATCGTATTGTGATTCAATTTGTAGATGTCAAGAACTCATGTGCTCATTTCTGGCTGTTGATTAAACAGCGCACGTATATAGCCACGATGTTCTTCTGACACATTGTTTTGACACGGACGGACATGAATACTATGCATGTAATTTCCTAATGAACTATGTATGAACTATATCTGGATGTACCACAATGTGAACTGTTCTTCGTGCGTCAATTTTGTATTAAATATTGGACTCAATCGAAGGCTTACCACATTCCTTTGATTACGTTTTGATTGCTTCAACTTTGCATTGTTGATGGTCCTTTGACCTGGTGAACTCTTTCTTGTAAGAAGTTATAGAAATAAATGGATCAGTTCGTACGGAGCCGGGGTTTGCTTGGACACAAGTGGCGTAACGATAATTAAGCAAGCATCCCAACTGAACTTACAATAATAGAACAAAGGACCCTCCAACACCAGTAAACCACCCACGCAACACACACTACTACATCCCCTGCATAGGGTGCTGTGCCAGTGCTCGAAAGAGACAACTATTCCTCAAGACATGCGAGATGCCAAGACTGTATAAAAATAAAGGAGATAGAAGTGATTGCAATAACTACAGACATCTCTCTTCTTAGTACTGTTGTCATCTTAATGTGACTACACAAGTCAGCTGAGTGCATATATCCAGAGTCACTGTGTGGATCCTGAGCTGTTAGATCAACAACGGACATGATCTTTTCTCTCCGCCAGCTTCAGGAAAAATCAAGAGAGCAGAAAAGGCCTTTATAGATTGTCTTTATAAACATCACAAAGGCTTTTGACCTGGTTAGTAGGGATGGAGTCTTCAAAATCCTCATGAAAATAGGCTGCCCTGCTAAATTGCTGGAAATGATAAAGCCATTTTCCATGAAGACATGAAAAGAACAGTCCAATATGCTGGAAGCCCATCATAGCCCTTTGACATACGCAGTGGCGTTAAACAAGGCTGCGTTCTGGCTCCAACTCTCTCTGGGATCTTTTTTACCTTATTCTTGAAACATGCATTCAGAGATGCAATTGAAAGAATATGTCTTCACACTAGGTCAGATCGCAAGGCTGAAGGCAAAAACAAAAATGTCACTATAAGAGACTTGTTATTCGCTGAAGACACTGCAGTCGTCACTCAAAGCCAACAGGAGCTTCAAAACTTGATGAACTGCTGCTTCACCCACGGCATGCAAGGACTTTGGCCTCACAATAAGTTTAAAGAAAACTAATGTGCTGATTTAGGATGTGGGCACTGCACCAGTTATCACTATCGCTAACTATGAATTGGCAGGGGTGCACCACTTCACATACCTGGGGTCTACCATCAATGACAAACTCTTACTGGACACACAAATTGACAGCCACATTGGCAAAACTCCAGCTACCTTTGCCGCCTGAAATCGTGTGTTTGGGGCAACTACAAACTCACAACGAAGACCAAAGTTGCTGTATGTAACACCTGCATCACCAGTGCACTTCTATATGGCAGCAGGACAACTTATGCTAAGCAAGAAAGAAGGCTCAATACCTTCCATCTACAGTGTCTGCCCCACATCCTCCACATTTCGTGGAATGATAAAGTGACAAATGTCGAGGTGTTGTCATGTGCTGGCCTTCAAAGCATGTATACACTGCTTTAGACAGTGCTTACTATGCTGGCTTGGCCATGTCCGCTGCAAGGAAGATGGTCGCAACCTGAAAGATATCTTCTATGGACAACTGGCAGATGGCAAAAGAACAGTTGGGCAACCGAAGCTGAGATTCAAAGATGTGTGCAGGAAAGACATGAGGGCACTGGACATAAATCCAGCAACCTGGGAGGATGAAGCTGCCAATCGCACCAAGTGGTGATGCTCTATCTACAGTGCCACCTCAGATTGGGCAAAAATAAGCTCAAATAACAAGCAGAAGAGAGGAAAAAACCGAAAGAAACACCAGGAAATAAGCAGCTGAGGGCCATCACCTCAGGGGCACATTACCATAGTCAGTTATGACTGAAGGGGCTATTTTTATTATATCAGAGATTTTTGCTGGTGCTACAGACTTGTGCACTGTGCTGAGATCTTCCATGGGTGATCTAAGGGAGGAGACCAAAGCACTGATTGAGTTGTCTGTGTGTAATAAAGTGATCCTTAAATATGAAACCAAACCTTATCCCTTTCATTGTTGTCTTCAGTTGTCTTCTTTATGTGTTTTGGATGACTTGTTCATATTTGTTAAAGTTTTTTAAGCTTGAAGTTACTACAGCCCTCCTTACTTGCCTTTTGTTATATGCTTGGTAGGTTACAGTGTTACTATTCTGTGCTTTGTAATAAATTCTCCAATATCTAAATATAGCATTCTTTCTCCCCTCCACAGTCCAAATGTAGTCAATCAAAACTAAAAATTGCGTGAATGCATGCATGTCCTCCTCTTTCCAAAAAAAAGAAAAAGATTAACAACAAAAAATGTAAATCTCTCATAACTGCCCTGTTGTTAATAAAGTGAAAAGGGGTGAGTAAGCTCAGGGTATACAGGATGACACTCAATCCACCAATTACCTCCCATCATCCACCTAAGCACCCCATCAGTCCACTCCCTATCCCCACACCATCATTGATCCTTATATATTAATTTTAGTTCCTGTTATACACTATTTTACTATATTGTGGAATTCTCTAGGTATTTCTATTCTCAACACCTGTTCCAGTTATGGATGAACATGCCTGTAAATACATAACTGACAATTCAGATATACTGAAAAAACTTATACCAATCTGTCAAGTTAATGAAACATTTTTCATAAATTGGTGCCTGAATATAAAAGAAGGATTCAAATGTATGGCAAGGCCACCAATGTAGAACTGATGACAAGAACCAAACAAGTTCCAATGGAACAAGAGAAGAGAGGATGCTGGCAATAGATAGGACACACATTGAAGAACTCGATAGATAGCATTATTGATCAGTCCTTGTTCTGGAATCCCCAGGGTAAGAGAAGCAGAGACATATAAAAAACACATGGAGAAGAGAACTGGAGACAGAAATGAAAATGAAGACATGGAAAAACCTTGAGCAGATGGCAAACGACAGGAGGACATTTGTTACAGGTGGGTTTTCTTACTGGACTGTCTCTGATGATGTCAGAGCTGTCAGGCTTACAACATGTGGCCACCGTATTACTTGATAACGTGAATATGATGTGGGCCGTCAATTTGGCTTATAATGGAGCCCGGTAACAATGTTTAAAGGGTTAATGCAGGATGACCAACTGGCACGGATAAACACAGTACTCATTGGGAGAGTTAGTGTTAACAACATATTTATTCATGACGAAAACTTTACATCCATAGTTTATAGACATTCTTCATCAGCAATGGTCATGGTAGAAAAATGTACATAGCATAATTAAGATTCACCAAAGGCATTGACTGATTGCACCAACTGTTACCACATCAAGGTTAACGGATTAGTGATATACATGGTTCTGACGAAATGTCCATGTTAATATTCTTTACGTAGTTATCAATATTCCTTTACGTTTCAACCAATTCCTAGCATTAGGACCTACTAGAACTTGACCTTTCTGGCCAAGTTGAAGCTCTGCCATAATGTTTATAGAAACCTAAGTATTGGAGGCAAGATACTTAAAACAAGATGTTTTATGGCTAAATATTCAAATCATAAGCTTCTTGGCTTAGCTCCCTCATGAAGAGTGTATTCATCTTTTAGATGATCATAATTACTACATATTCGTGTTTTCCTTGACTTGGGTAAGAACACCATAATCAATCACGTCTATACCCAATGCTAGTTATCTCGATCTCCCTCAAGTATGTTGCCCGGATAGCAACAGATCACAGCGACAAACCGCACCATACCCGTTTAAGAATGGTGCACAGTCGTACGCTAATAATTAAATATACAATTAACCTAGATGCGCTCAAATTAGCGTTTATAAAATAATAGACGCACATGTGAGGATCTCAAACAGTTAACTCCCCCTCTATGAATATAAAATAACTTAACAACATTGCATGAACAGAAAAGGAAAGAGCAAAAAAGGATTGGTGTAAAGCACAAAACAGAAGAATGACGAATGAGGGAGAGGTTGGAGAGATGAAAGAGAAAAAGCAAAGAGCCGTTTATAGATTCAAGAGATTGGCAAGGGAGGCCAAGGATAAAGTGTGGGAGGATTTTGTAACACAGGTGGGCACGGAAAAAACCATACAGAAATTCTGGTCCTTACATCGAAGAATGAATAGGAAAAATGCAAGCCCTATCCCTTTTATCAAAAGCACTACAGGCCTAAGCCTGAAGACGGATGAAGAGAAGAGCATTATTCAATCGATATGTGGAGCAGACAGATAAAGGTGACAAATGCACCCGCCTGAAATAAAGGACAGTGTTCTGGAAAATAGCATAAGGGACCAGATATACTTCGATTTCATTTCTGAAGAGGACGTCGTGTACACATTGAAAACCAGCAGAAACACTGTTCCGTCTTCTGATGGTGTACAGTACCACCACAAAAAACAGCTTGAAAACACTGCCATTGTAAATATGGTGAGCGATTTCAATACCAGCACATGGAATGCTGAGGTGCCGGACAACTGGCTACACAGTTACCTTCGGCACTTCCTAAACCTGGCAAAGACCCTCACTGCTCAGCAGCTATCGAATTATCACACTACAGAATGTCTATGGTAAATTACTTGAAAAGATAGTTGCAACACAAGTAATGAGCCACCTCGAAAATGCACGCATCATTCCTGATACCCTGGGTAGCTATAGGCCCATGAAAACAACATGGGGTAACATTGGAATGTTTGCATACGATGTGTAAGGGATTTCTGGGTAAAAGAGAAACGGTGGCTGTCACAATAGACCTAGAGGATGTTTATAACAGTGTGGACTTTGCAACCTTATTAGACCGTATAATGGCATGTGGTGTAAACCCCTGGCTAACAAGGTGGATAGCAGCTGCCTTAATGGAGAGATCAGTTGCATTTTGCTTGGGAACGTGGACATCAGAATCAATGCGCATTTGCCCGGAACTACCCCATGGTTCTCCACCACCAGTGCTGTATAATATCTACACAGCAAAAGTAGCAACCTTTCAACCAACTTGACTGGGACAACCATTAACTTTAGCAGAAGACATACTTATGTACAGAACTGACTCAGACAGACAGGAAATGGTCCAAGGCCAACAAGAGACACTACAGGCAGTTTCTAAATGGTGTGATGAATGCAGATCAAAGGTCAATCCCAACAAGGCCTGTGTGATGTGATGCTCTTTAAACAACTCCACAATGAAAGCAGACCTTCCAGACATCACTTTCAATAGGCAGACCATTTAAAAGCAAGACAAGCTGAAGTATCTGGGCTTAATATTTGATTATGGACTATCGTTCAAGCATCATGTTGAAGTGATCATACAGAAGGGGATGTTATGGATGGCACAGGCAGAGGCTACGATTGATCGGGTGACCAGATCAAAAACATATCCAAAGGGGAATAGTGGAGTAAGTCAGAAGAGAACTGGACAAACTACCAGCAGGTCATCATTAGCCTTGGCAGAGAGTGCAGAACTTGGAGCAATGGAAAAGCAGAGCTTGCGATTAATCAGCTGATAAGTGGTGATGCTATGGATGATGACAACATTGTGTACACTGATGGGTCTGTAGTGCATGGTGAGAAATCAGGATGGGGCTCCTCTGCGAGAATAAAGGGCAAGGTTGTTGCTGAACAGAGTGGAGCCTACATGACAACAACCTCCAGCATGAAAATGGTGGTAGAGGCAGTTACTGCAGCACTGAGGTGGCTTCTGAAACTCCATCAACCAGGGCAGTTATATTGTCAGACTCTCAGGCCATGCTTCGGAAAGTTCAGAACAGATGGATGCGGCAGGAATGGAAAACATCAATAGAATCCTCAAGTTTCCAAGAACTGGTGTGGATCTACTGTCCTGGTCATGCAGGCGTACGTGGCAGTGAGAGAGCTGACAGACTGGCCTCGAGAGCATCCATAGTGGGAACACTGGATATGGATAAGGGAGAAATCCTAAGAGGGATTATCGATTGCTTGCTAGAAAAATAACTAATTGATGAATCAACAAGGCGAAACTGTTAGAGTGTGGCATCAAACGTGGGACTAGCAGAGATGGATGTGAGAGAGGATACATCCGTCGTATGTACAACCAGTGCACTACAGGTGTAGTGCCCCTTGATATAGAGAATTACGTGAACTATATCAGAATAAAAAACGAGGCTGAACGATGTAGACACCATTTTCGGCTGGACAATACCAGGGCTAGTAGCGAGAATAAGCATCAAGTAAAATTTAAAAAAAAATAAATTAATGAAAAATATCCCGTTCAATGGCAAGGAAGAAAACCAAAATTGCACACTATCCTCAGTATTTGGTATGTCAACCGTGTGCTTGCAAACAAGCTTGGCAGCGGCTCCCCACAGAACGCACAATCTCTGAAGGAAATTCCGGGGAATCAAGTCCCATTCATGTGTAAGAGCAGCTTCGAGCTGTTGCAGATTAGCTGGAGAACCTTGCCTGTAGACTCTGCGTCCAAGCTTGTCCCACAGATGTTCTATAGGGGACATGTCTGGTGATAGGGCAGGCCAATCAATCGTCACAATGTTCTGCTGCTGTAGATATTGCTGTGTAATGCATGTGGTGTGCACACATGCGTTATCCTGCTGGAGAAGCTGCAAGTCTGGATAATTTGTGAACGCAGGAGCAACCAATGCATCCAGAACCTCAACTCGATATGTCACAGCATTAACATTTCCACGGAAGACGTGAAGAGGCAAGCAATGGTGAAAACTGAATCCTCCCCAAATGTGAATACTGCCACCTCCAAATCGGTTGTGCTGACGAACACAGCAATCTGCAAAGCGCTCTCCACACCGTCGCCAAATCCGCATACATCCATCAGCTAAGGATACGTTGAATCTGCTCTCGTTTGTGAATAGGACAGATCCTGGGTCAGAATCTCGGATACAATAGTTTTTGGAATTCCCAGAACTTTTTCTAGTTCTCGCATTGTCAGTCGCCGATCTTTGTTGATTGCAGCCCGTACACGTTCAACATTTTCCGGTGTTCTGCTTGTTGCAGGCCTTCCAGAAATGGGATCACATTCAACAGATTCTCGACCATCTTTGAAGCGTTTGTGCCACACCTTTATTTGTGTAGCACTCATTGCATCGTCTCCAAAAGCCTTCTGAATCATCATAATAGTTTCCATGGAGGAATGTTGAAGCTTGTCGCAAAATTTGATGCAGATTCTTTGCTCTACTCGTTCAGCAATTTTGAATGCGACGACCACACAGTGCACGTGCTCACTAAATGGCTTTTAACGGTTGCACTGACTGGTGCAGCAACGTCAACATTGTACACATATGTGCATAAGAGGCCACTCTATTTGGCTGCCAAGTTACATCGATGTCGCGCAAACGGTTTTTCTATTATTAATTATGGACGGTTCTTTTCCGGACAGCCCTC
>JAMPIV010004419.1:0-82905 GCA_024509875.1 Oreohelix idahoensis | reverse complement strand
AGAAATCTCCCTTAGCCCCCCAGTATTAGAGGGTGAGTCATGTTTTCTGTCGAGCTGGTTCTGTTTCGGTGAAACCTAATTGCTTGTTTACGTTAGTGAATTGTTAATCCACTGATCAAACCCTCCGATCAACCGACCGATTCATGGGTATTCTGAGGTCTGTTATAGGAAAATATCTACACCACTAGATACTTCTGGTGTAATCTACTTATTCTATAAATTAACATAACATGGTGGATTATCCATCGAAATATTACACATTCCTGAATGTTTTTCTTTTCGGCGGTCAAAGGTGAGAAAATCGAAATTTCACCTCCATCTTGGTTAGATCTTTAGGAACATTTATAATGTATGTATTCACGTGCAGACAGTGAAGGACTTATTGTATACAACTGATCTGCTAGCATCAGAATGGGAGCATTTATTATTGTTTATGAACATTGAAGATCTGTAGCTGACACTGTTGCAGAAGTTATAGAAATTATTATTATTTATACAGCTTCACGAACCAGAACTCTATGATTTATGAATTTCTGAATCTATTGAACTGTGATGTCTTATGACGCATATATACAACAACTGTCATTGCTGACTACAGAAATTGTTTTCAATGTGCCATATCATCTTGCTGAACTCGTTAACTATGTTGATGTCATAAGTATCATGACTGTTTTGTGGCGTGCAATAAATGGAAGAAACTTATACAACGAAGTTACCCTTTCTATGACTCTACACGTCATGTTGCCTGTGTGATAACCCTGTGAACTGTTCCACTACCACATACACAGCAACATCCTAAATCAGAGAAGACACCTACATCTTACACTTTAATACCAGGTGTCGATAAGGGTGGCAAGTTACCACTTCAGCTCAAATCCACCCTTATCATTTTGGTGGCCAGAGCTGGTTCTATCATCTGATATTTTGGCGCACCATATCACATTTTTGGTGCCATAGGGTGTGGCCATTGGTTCACTCTGATTCCAGCTATCAAGGGGGTCAGCAAACCCAGACATCATCATCATACTAGATACAACTACAGCATCAACTACCACCTTACAAGAAATTTTATTGAAAGTATCCGGATTTTCTGACAGTTGCTGATTTTGAAACTACCCGGCGCTGCTCGGCAATATTGAAGTTTATGTAAAATTAGAAGGACAAGTACCGAGCGAATGGATTTCCTGATCTGGTGAAAAGAAGGACAAGTGCCGTAACAACTGTTCCGGTCTCAGGGGTACTGTTGCGGGTTCAGAAGGTCAAGTGCCGGTTAAATCAATTTAGAAGATTCAGAAGGTCAAGTGCCGTAACAACTGTTGCAGTATTAGAAGCTCATTTCCTTCGTCATGGCTGTTTATGGGAGCAGAAGTTAATCAACGTTGGATCATTATCCTCAGAATGCTGATTACATCCTGTTCTGCACCGTGCTGACGCTGGATTTATAGAAGTTAAGTGGCCTGTTTTGTTTGTGAACTGTGCCCTTATGTTCTAACTGAGCCTTCTGTACTTTCACACTTTCTCCTATTGTTTTCATGATACATGTTTATATGTTATATGTTATTTGTTATTTGTATATTTATATGTTTATATTTCAGCGGGTTTTCTCGGTTGGGCGGCGTCTTTCAGTAGAAGATACCACGTCACAGAGGTTCTACTGTTAGCGTTTTCGTTAGGGACTGTGCGAATTTCCTACAGTGAAATTTGCTAGCGACAAGTGTTGCTATATCTGTTTAGTTGTGACGAGTTGTGCTTTATTTTTGTTTCTTGTATATATATATTTTTTTCTTTTTCTTTTCTCTCTTTCTTTGTGTTTTTTAGTTTCGATTTCGATTGTTTGTATTTGTAGGTCTCCCCTTTGCTATTATTCAGTTCTTTACGTATATTTTTGTGTATACACTGTAGCGTCATTTGTTAGTCATATCTTCGCATATTTCTTTTTAGTTTTGCTGTTTGTGTATTTGACTTATGCGAATGTTTTCGTATTGTTTGATCTTTGTTGTTGTTTACATTGACTTTGATCTTTGTTGATTGTTTACATTGACTCTGATATTTTTTAATGTTTACAATGCGACTCTGATCTTTGTAAAGTTATGTTTACATTGGACTCTGATTCTTTGTTGTTGTTTACATTGACTGTTGATCTTTGTTATTGTTATAAACATTGTTGGTGACCTTTGTTTATTGTTTACCATTGTCTTGTATTGTTTACATAAGTTCTCGCATAGTTATCTTTCAATAATGTTAACGAGTATGACATGCACAATTGGTCTACATAGTGCAACTTATTCATAACTAACTGGGTCTGTTTTTTTGTTATAGACACTATTGTCGTGCAGTTATGATAAATAAAGCTGATGGTTTATGCATCTGATTTGAGTAAGTGCAATGTTTATAATTAGCAGATGGTGAGGCTTCGTGATATTTATTGTACATTAGATGCAAATATCAAGTAGGTGTAAGGCAAAATCCTGTTTCCCACAGAGATTGGGTTCTACACTTTGAATTAAAACAAGCCACCTTCTAATTTAAGTCTAGTTGCTATTTTAACATGAAATATATGATAATTAATTATTTCAGGGTTCTGTACTCACATTTTTAGACATCATGTCTTACATTAGAGTACTTAATTTGAGCAGGGTAAAGGCCCTTGGGAAGCGACAGGTTATAAAAATCGTAGAAGATTTTGCGATTGTTTCAATATGCTCAAGGCCATTTGAAGTCGGAAGAAACCCTCGAAAATGAAAGAAACCCAAACTGAACAAAAAGAGTCCCATAGAGGCTGAAATAGAACCAAAGAAACTGCAGATGCAGGTGGAGGTAAAAAGATTCTAAGTGGAAATGGGAAAACAAAAAAGAGAAGCTTTGTAATCTCAGGAGTAAGAGGCTTCAGGCTGAAAGCTGAAATATAAATGAGAGGACTTGAAAAAGATAGTTTCTGAAGCTGAAAAAAAAAGTTACAGGCCCAGGCTGAAGAATTTTGGTAAAGTTACAGGATCTGAGGATGAAGAAAGAAGGTTTGACAATGAGAGGCTGATGAGAGAAAAGCAATAATGGAACATGATGAAAAAGTCTTAGCTTTAGAGTTAGAGAAGTTAAAGTTATTGAACACTGGTAATGCTAATGATGCAAATAAGGTGTCATATAAGACTAATGCTAAGGATTTCAAGCTTTTGCTCTACCAGCATTTAATCCCTCAAATCGTACATGATATAACATTTAATCTAGATAGATTTGAAAGTTCATGTAATGTGCATAATATTGATAATGCATTATATGTGTATCATCTGTCCAAGATACTTAGAGGTGATGCTTTGACTTTGTTGAGTATGGTATGGATGTGCCTGACAAAAAACACATTCTATGAGGTTGTGTCAGGCGCGGCATTGTATAAAGAAGTCTAGTACCAACATAACTTGAGGACGGATATGTTTAAATTTAAAACCATGTTACCAAACAAAACTGGAGTTGAACTTATTCTCTGAATATATTCAATACTCAGGCAATCCGTCTTTACTTTTTTACGATGGGTTGAGTTGTCTAAGACAGAAAATACATTTGAAGACGCTCTTATGGATTTAACTACTACTTAGAGATACGGTTATGTCTTCTGTTAATGAAATTCCTTTCTATATCTTTTCTTCATTGAGCGTAAGCCTAAAAATCAAAAAGAAAATGAAGAATACTGTAGCCAGTATGTTACTGCGCGATTTATCTTAGCAACATAACCATTAGTAAACTCTAAGGTGAAAGAAAGGTCTGCCAGTTGCTTCGGCAGCACCATATGATATCCAAAATTTTATGCGTAATTTCTGGGTAGCCAACCAAAATTCTTCAATAATAAGAGTAAAACGTAATTATGCCCACAGAAACCATAGTGATCCGAATTCCAGGGGTATTGAGTATTCTTCTTCCCAGAAACTGGAGACCAACATCCTAAACTACACCCTTTCTCTACTCTGGTTAACTTTCTAGCATTAAATTTTACAAAGGTAGAGTCGGTCGTAGAGGGAAATATTTTTATGCAGGAAGAACCTCAATACCAGATAATTAGTAGGGTTTTTCTCAACAGCATAGAGATAGTAATGACAGTTATGGGCAACTGGAAACTACAAACCAGGATAAAAATTACAGTAGGGTACTTTAATGTGATAATTGCAGAGGCAAAATATGGTCGCGGTAGAAGATCGCAACATAAGAGAAAAAAGATATCAACAGACAAACTTGACTGTTCAACAGGAGAATCTCAGGGAGCAGATAAACAGTGTTAATAATGAATAAAGAACCATAATGCTATCGGATGCTCATCTTTTGATTTTGGTAGAGGGCCAATAAATGTATCCAATGCATATACTTTATTTGGATCCGAAAACCGTTAGTACTCTAAGCTGTGGTCATCCTTTGCCCGCTCTTCCTGCTAATGTTGCTCATGATGGGAGAGGTTCTCTTATATTACATAAGGGGCTAGTAAATAGTAATCCAGTCTCAGTGTTGTTTGATTCTGGATGTACTACTGTCGGCGTTAGGCAATCTCTTGTAGATCCATCCTGTGCTACAGGAAAAGTCATCAAATGTGTCACATTTGGTGGCACGTTAGAAAAGTATCCTACTGCTATAATACACATTGCTACTCCTTTCTTCACGGGAGAGGTCCACGCGTGTCTACTTCCAAACCCTATTGCGGACCTTATTATTGGTCGTATTCACGGAGTTAGGGAATGTACCCCACAGCAGATTGCTGTTTGGGAAGAGCAAAACATTGAAGCTACCAATGCGGTGGTCACAAGAGCACATGCTCTGGATCCACCTCAAACTTCATTAACTAATAATGATGAAGTAAATGACCAAGATAGTCACTTGACTATTACACGTGACTCATTTATCAAATTGCAAGAAGAAGATCCTTCTTTACAAAAATTCTTCATTCTAGCAAAAAAAGGTGATCCTAATCAGAACACTAATAGGAAATCTTGGATTTCTATGAAGAACGGCGTACTTGTACGTATGGTACAAGACTCGACTACGTCCACTCATTCACAAATTCTTGTGCCTAAGAGCATGAGATTGCAAATATTGCAACTGCTCATGACTCGCAATGTGCTGGACATATGGGTTTTGCCCGTACGAAGTCGAGAGTCCTTGCGGCTTTCTTTTGGCCTTTTGTCAATAAGGACATTCGTATTTACTGCCGATCATGCAAGGTATGTCAGGAGGTCAAATCTAAAGGACCACGACATGCTGCGCCTATCCAGGCTGCTGACATTCCTATTCGCCCTTTTCAAAAAATGGCAATAGTATTATCGGTCCTTTTAGAATTAAGTCGGCTAGAGGACATCAATTTATCCTTACATGTGTCGATATGTGCACACGTTGGCCAGAGGCAATACCTCTCAAGAGCATCTCAACTGCTGATATCGCAGACGCTCTTTGGCTGATATTTTCTCGCTTGGGTTTTCCCGGAGAAATATTGTCAGACCATGGCACTCAACTTATATCAGACACTATGTCACAGGTAATGTCTATGCTACACATTAAAAGGTCTCTCAGCAGTATCTATCACCCAATGTCTAATGGGTTGGTCGAACGTTTAAATAGGACTCTGAAAACTTTACTTGGTAAAATAACTGAGGATCATCCTCAGGATTGGGACAGGGTCTTACCCGCGGCTCTCTTTGCGTATAGAGAGGTCCCCAATGAACATACGGGGTTTTCCCCTTTTGAACTTGTCTTTGGCGCGCAACCGCGCGGCCCTATGTCTTTACTTCACGATCTAATCACTGCCGATAATATTAGCGATGAGACTCAATCTTCTTATGAGTACGTCATTGCTCTTAGGCAAAAGATCATCGAGGCATGCAAACTAGCAACTTCGTCTTCAGAATTTGCTAAAGAAAAGGCAAGGCAGTTTGCAAATAAGAATAGATGTCTACGACAACTTTGTCCAGGTGACAAAGCTCTCGTTCTACTTCCTTCAAGGGAGAACAGACTTCTAATTGCATGGAAAGGTCCATATGCAATAGTCTCCAAAATTTCTGATGTCGACTATGTTGTCGATATTGATGGAAAGCATAAAACTTTCCACATAAATATGCTCACGGAATTTTATGAAAGACCTGACTATTTGCAGCCTATTTTCCAGGCTACGGACAATTCACAAGCAACTCATGGTCAGTACTCATCTCTGTCAGTTATACAGGATGAGGAAACTACTTTTTCTGATGTCAATCTTCCTCTTTCTATGGTCCCACTTTATTCTACGGAATCTTGGAAAAACGTGACCGTTTCTCCAAATCTTTCCGCTGAGGAACATCGACAAGTTTCTTCGATGTTGCAAACATTTCAGGATGTTCTTACAGACATCCCGGGACACACACATGTCATAGAACATGACATTGTGCTAACTGATCACAATCCTATCAGAGTCAGACCATATCCAATACCTATCCATTTCCAGTCTCAAGTCGAAAAAGAGTTGGATGAAATGATACGTTTGGAAATCATTGAACCATCCACTTCAGCATACTCTTCGTCTATGGTTATTGTTCGAAAGAAGGATAATAACATTCGCATTTGCGTAGATTATCGCAAATTGAACCAAGTTACGAAGTTCGATGCTGAACCTATGCCTTCATTAGAAGAGCTACTCAATAAACTTTCTAATTCTAGATTCTTTACCAAACTAGATTTGTCTAAAGGTTATTGGCAAGTCCCGCTAACTGAACGTGCCAAACCTTTTACAGCTTTTTCTACACCTAGGGGTTTATTCCAATGGAATTTCATGCCTTTTGGTCTTATGAACGCCCCTGCTACATTCGTACGCATGATGCGGCGAATTCTCGCATATCGTACAGATGTCATAGCATACCTAGATGATATCTGTCTATTCAGTGATTCTTGGGAAGATCACTATTTGGGTTTATACGAATTACTGTCTACTCTTCGCGAGTATAACTTGACTGCAAAACCCTCTAAAGCCTTTATAGGATTTAGCGAGATTTCTTTCCTAGGTCATCGGGTTGGTCATGGTCTTTTAAAGACAGAGGACCACAATGTTTCAAAAATACTTAACATTTCGGTCCCTAAGACGAAGAAACAAGTAAGGAGTCTATTAGGTTTGATTCAATTCTACGGACGATTCATTCCGAATCTGTCCTCCATTATGGCACCGCTTTCTACTTTATTGAAGAAAGGGTCGCCTAATCTGATCCGCTGGTCTAAAGAATGTCAATCCTCATTGGACCAGGTTAAAGCCCTATTTTCATCTCCACCTATTCTTAAGTTACCTACTATTGAGAAGACTTTTGTTCTTCGAAGTGACGCCTCGTCAACAGGGATTGGGGCAGCACTAATGCAGGAGTATTCTGATACTTTGCATCCGGTGATGTATATCTCTAGGAAATTAAACGCTGCAGAAAAGAATTACTCGGTTTTAGACCGTGAGTTATTGGCTATGGTATGGTCTATTCTGAAGTTACAAAGATTTCTTCTAGGCGCACATTTCATTGTGGAAACCGACCAGAAAGCGCTTACTGCTATTCAGAGCAAAAACTTGAAGAGCTCGAGGTCCACTCGTTATGCCATAGCTCTTCAACCATTTCATTTCTCGGTTCGAGCTATCCGTGGTTCGGATAATGTAATGGCAGACATTCTGTCCAGATGTCCACACGATTCCACATGATTCTTCTGTCATATATATATATTTCCTGATATACAGTCCAATGTTATAATGACATGTTAGTAGATTTTGTCTCACTTTTTTTTTTTTTTGAGGGAAATTTATAACATTGTACCATGTAATTATCTAAGAAGGCTTAGTTAGTGATATACGGGCCAAAAGATCACTCGGCCACATTTAAAATAAATTATTTTCAGGATTGTATTAAGAAATTTACCAGTTGTCTTTAAGATTTGTGTTATTGATATTTTCGCAGCACATCATTGAAGTCTGCGAGTTTATGTCCATTGTGGAACTTTGAGGATATCAAGTCCTGTCCTACATTGGGAGCGGATGATGTCCACATCTTCTTCTATTGTATGTTTTATGTCACCGAAGATCAACACATGTATTACTTATTAATTACTGTTACTTTATATAATGTAATAATATAGTGCGGTATATTAGTAAATTACACCGCTATTTGCAACACATTGTATGATAACACATAATATATTTAATTTCATATATTGGTATGAGAATAATTTGATTGTCATTATGTTGTTGCCATCATTGTGGCGTGTGTTGGTGGCACCTTCCTGGAATATATCAGCGTATACTTAGATAAATTTTTTCTCTAAGGATCTGAGATATGATCTCAGTGTCGCTCCATGCGTTGAGCTAATTTGTTAGGTATATATCCACGCATCATACGTGCGTTAGGAGCCTAGATTTTTTCCGGCTCCAGGATTTAAAAAAAAAAATGTTTCATTTTTTTTTTCCAGGGAGGGTGCGGTAATGTTACGCACGGATCATTATTATTTTTCGTTTGTATAAACATTTTTTGATATGTATGATCATTTTTTTGACTGAAGTGTGTATTATGTTTTCTATGGTCAAAGGGACATAATCCGAGTTATCGAAACTACAATTTTTTAGGAGTTTGCCTTCTCTTGTATAGAGACACGTTCGGTCTATAATTTCTTGAACGAAGCGTGACCACATCTCCTTATTTGGTAGTACCAGTCAACTATGGTAGATGTCTGAAACCTTTCTTAACGCTTCTTTTCATGACCATAAAAGGCGCGACTGTGTAAGACTTTTATCTCGAATGTTCTTAGAATCGTCTTATTGTGAACGGCAACTCAGAGATTGTCGTTCTGCGCATGTCAAAAGCTGGGAGTTCGTTCTGTGTGTTCCGCCCAGTTCGGCAGTTTAGAGAAATGGTTTAAGAAGCGAGCAGACGCGACCTGCGTCTTGTGATTTTCTGAGGGAAATACAGTGTCTTTGTGAGTTAGTTAGCTAACTAGACTATTTCCCAGTATTATTCACGCCTGCCTGGAGGCATATGTTCATGGTTGATTTTCCGAAATAAGGTAATTCCTCTTGTATCGAACTTTATGCTATCATCTAGAGGTTCGTCATTTTGTCGCCTATTTGCTCGCCTGTGTGATGCAAAATGGAGAGGTACTTTGACTAGGATTAAGTCACCGGTAGCTTTATACCTGAACTAGTTAAATATATATGGGTCGCTCTAGACCAACAAGACTATTGTCTGTGTTCCAGGATTCGTTATATCAGAGATCACGTCCAAGTCAGATGGTTAGACTTAGGAACATTATAAAGGTCGAGCTGACCTGTAGCCCATGTATGCTATTCACGTGCAGACAGTGAACGGACTTATTGTATACAACTGATCTGCTAGCATCAGAATGGGAGCATTTATTATTGTTTATGAACATTGAAGATCTGTAGCTGACACTGTTGCAGAAGTTATAGAAATTATTATTATTTATACAGCTTCACGAACTAGAACTCTATGATTTATGAATTTCTGAATCTATTGAACTGTGATGTCTTATGACGCATATATACAACAGCTGTCATTGCTGACTACAGAAATTGTTTTCAATGTGCCATATCATCTTGCTGAACTCGTTAACTATGTTGATGTCATAAGTATCCTGACTGTTTTGTGGCGTGCAATAAATGGAAGAAACTTATACAACGAAGTTACCCTTTCTATGACTCTACACGTCATGTTGCCTGTGTGATAACCCTGTGAACTGTTCCACTACCACATACACAGCAACATCCTAAATCAGAGAAGACACCTACATCTTACACTTTAATACCAGGTGTCGATAAGGGTGGCAAGTTACCACTTCAGCTCAAATCCACCCTTATCAGATGGGTTTACGGTTGAGAACATAACAGTACCCAGACAGCACATCTTCGAAACAGGAGGTAGAAGAAATTGCATATTTTGAATGCAGCCACGTAGCTCCTTTAAATTTGTATTTTTGGGTTCCTTAGGGCTTGCTGACAAATAATATGTAAAACGTTACGCAAATAGTCCAGGAATTAATAAATTATACCCAAAATAAAATATTGGGGGTGCCTGACAGCATAAAATCATTTCTGCTCATAAGATTTTTTTTAACGTGTTTGAAAAAAATTTACGTTACAGAAATAGCCTACCATGTAAACTCCAAATTGATTGGAGCGCAACAAATGAAAGCCTAACCACGATTGGTCGGGCTATAAATACTATCTTGGTTGTTAGGGGAAACGGGGAAAGGTAACATTTTTTCAAACACTTGTCGAAACGGGGCTCATTGGTCAGACTCGCTGATATACACACTTGGGAGCGTTAGTTCGAAACCACTTGTTTAAAATAGCTTGATAAAGCATCAGTGCGTTGAAGCCAGCATATATTTGGCTAAATAAAAGCCTGGAAGATAAGCAGATGGGAATTTGTGCCAGTTTGTGCCAGAATTCATTGCTAATCAACGTATCTGTGTTTATTCGTATGAATTGTGGTAAGCTTGAACCATTCAATATCTTTTAATGAAAATTGAATGTGAATTGTTGATTTATGCCTGTATATATATGTGTAGTTCAGTGGCCAACGTGAGGTAAAGCCTGTAATGCTCCAGCCTGAACAGAGGGTGTCGGAGAGAAGTAAAACGGCATGGAATGGCCAAACAGTACACTGACACCTGTATGATTGACTAGAAAGAAATAATGCTGGAAGTGCAGAGGCGTGGTAACCATTAAGAAGGGTAATACTGGAATAAAGTATTTCAAATGAAGCTGACAGTTGGCCTAATGCTCTGAACTCAATGTTTGTGCTGTGTTGTGATCAATGTAACAAGAGAGTTTAAGTTAGTTATGAAGTAGAAGGTACATCCTTCTTGATTTCAGGGACAGTGGTCTTGATGGTACTGAGCAGCACCTGGTCAGAGCTTTGCTGAATCCAGTGTCGGACAGCATACTCCTTGGTCCTTTTAGCTATCAGTGAGGTGTCTCCAGAGCCCAGAGGAGAATTCGAGCAGAGGAGTCCTTTCCTGCCGCCATCACGCCAGATAAGCTAACTTGGCCAGCTGAGCTCAACATTATGTCCCCTCATCTTGAACTGACTTTGTAAAATTAACATTAAGAGGGGAATTTACTTGTCTTAAAATCAGGAACTGTGAACATCTCCAATACTAGTCCCTAAAGACAAACTATTGAAGTCATGATGACAAATACCAACAGAGCTTGAACAAAACAAAACCGGTATTACCTCATTTTACTACTACACAACTGACACACATAGAACATTTGTAATAATATATGTCACTACAATATTCATATTAAATACATTCTGTACATAACTTGTAATTTAAATTGATTGTGATTCCTGGTTCCCTTGTAGTTGAATCAGGACACATATTCATTCATGCCAGTAATGAATACATATTGTTATTTGAAAGTTTATCAGTGACTCTTTTAAGATATCTTTGTAGAGTGTTATATGTATGTGAGTGTCACAGTGTTGTCAAGAGTAGTGGATTAAATTAAATTGTTTATCTGTCTGTTGTTGTGACTTACACTTCATCATACACATACCCTAGACACATAACGTAGCAACACACTATTCCAGAATAATTCTGACTGAGATATATAGATATGTGGTAGCAAGTAAGGTTATCTATAATACACTACTCTTAATAGATATAGATACCTTCACAGCTGATCTCAGTCAGTACACTAAGTTCCCTATAAGTATTTATAACATCCCACTTCACCACAATATATGGTGAAGTCAGTTTAATTAATTTTAATTTTAACAAAGTTAATTATATTGTAGTAAATTAGTTTGAGTAAGACCACTTGCCCTACTAGACTACAGATACATCATGGCCGACTTGGTCAAATTTAGGTCTGCTACACTGCAGGTGGGAAAAGAGCTTGGCATGGATGGTGACGCTCTGATCCGGTATGTCACGACGGAATGTGAAAAGTACACCGAGAGAGAAGCAAAGCAATGGGAAGCAGAAAGAGAAGCCAAGAAATTGGATGCAGAAAGAGAAGCCAAGAAATTAGAAGCTGAGAGAGAAGAAAGGAGGCTACAAGCAGAGGCTGAGAGAGAAGAAAGGAGGTTACAAGCAGAGAGAGACCATGAGCTGAAAATGAGACAGCTTGATCTTGAACTTCAGGCTGGGACGAGCACCCATGGTAATAGCTCACCTCATTCTGCGAATAGCTCTTTTCAGAACACAGCAAATGGGGCCATGAACTTCCACCTAGATTCATTTGTTGAAAAGGAGGACGCAATTGAGTCGTACCTGGATAGGTATGAAAGGCTAGCCTCTACATATGGACTGGAAAAGGAAAAATGGAGTCTAAAGTTATCCCAGGGATTGAGAGGTATTGCATATGATGTGTTTCTGAAACTCCCCAAAGAAGATCAGGAAAATTATTAAATACTAAAGCAAGCCTTACTGATCCGGTATGAAAAGAACTCTGAGGCATATAGGAAGAAATTTAGAACTTCTAAACCTCTACCTGGAGAAACATATAACCAGTTCTCAGCTAGGCTAGAATCGTATTTGTTGAAATGGAGTAAGTTTAGGTAAGTAAGTATCAGAAAACATACGAGGATCTGAAAGAAAAGGTTATGTTAGAGCAAGTGAAAGATTCCATGTCTCAAGAAATGAGGAAATTCCTTATGGAACAAGGAGCAGAGAGGCTGGAAGACATTTTGAAATGTGCAGAGCGATACCAAGCAGCTCAAGCTGAATTGGTAGGAACAAAAAGGAAGCAGGTAGAAGGATATAAGCCACCACCACACAATACCAAGTTTGACCAAAAGGGACCAAATAACAGAAATAAGCCAAGATGGGATAAATAATAAGGACAAAAACCCTCAGACTCAGGAAAATAAAAACCCTACAAACAGGGAGATAAGTGGTGCAAAATTTTGTAAGATGAGCAAACCACAACACTGATGAATGTGGGAGGAAAAAACCCCTTCATCATGCTGCATGTCTACAGGTGAGGACACTCTGTTAGGAAGGAACTGACTGTGAGTCAGAATAGCCTCCCATCACCCACCTACCCAGGAGATAGTGACTGTGAATGGCAAAAACAAGTCACAGGAATGTATGACACCAGGTTTGTCCTATGATGCAGTCGTGTGTGCATCTCTGGTGTGCCCTGAACAAATCACCACAGAAACAGTAGATATTCAAGGGCCACTAAAAGGAACATCACCCCTTACCTATTACCCATAGCAAAGATTCATGTCAGTTGTCGCTATGGTGGAAGGGGGGAGATAAATGGCAGCAAAGATGATCCCTTTTACCCTAGCCCTAATGTTGGGGCGTAGAATACTGTTTTCATGGGAGGGACCCACTGTAAAACCTATGGTTTATGTTAGCAGAACCCAGGGACCAGGTTCTGACTTCATGTAACATGGAGAAGGGACAAGACCAAAACGGTAAAATTTCAATTCGAACTGAAAATGAAACCCTTTGGGGCTCACCATCAATTAGAAAAAGCCTAATTCAGAAAACAGACAATACAAAGCGGGGGGGGGAACGCCTTGTTTTGGCAAAATTGTCAAAAACTCATAAACACAAAAGCTAAAGGAAAGGGACATTATCTATAATGGGGAACATGGGGACTCTTGTACAGGAAAGCTGGCAGGAGGGACGAAAAGTCATGGTCAAATTGTTTGTTACCATTCACCTATAGGAATATGGTTATAGGAAGTTGATATCAACTTTGAGTGAAAACACCTGGGATAATGGGGGGTGCATACAAAACAAACAAGAGAATATGCCACCCAGTTTTCTATGTCCTGCCAGGTTGTATTTGTGGGGAATAAGTCCGACGGAAGGACAAAAATCAGGAAAAAGTAAAATCATGGGGGGTACTTCCTGAGATTTCCTGAGGTGGTTTGGGTAGATATAATAGGGTACGCAGTCTGCAAATGGATCTGAAGATAAAAAGGGGGGATCAAAAACTCCCTACGGAAGAGTCCTTCATTTAAATCAACCCTGCAATAAGGAAAGGGTAACTCCAGAATTTGCAAGGGAGGGGAAAACTGGAAACATACCACACAGGTTAAAGATGCAAGTCCCCTTTGAACCCCCTATGCCGAACTGGAAAAAATAAGTATGAACAAATCTGTAGCGAGGAAATCAAAAAAAAACCTACGGGTTATGGCAGGGAATCCAGTCCAGGTCTGACTCAGGAAACATAGAGAGGTACACCAACAAATTAACATTTCATTCGACTGAAATGAAACGGGCTCAAGAAGCAGACAGCACGTTGAAGCCTTGTTTTGGCAAATTGTCAAAGACACATAACACACCAAGGAAAGGACACTTCTATAGGGAACATGGACTCTTGTACAGGAAGGAGAGAGATAGTAAAGGATGAATATATTCTTGGAAAACAGAATGTGGGCGCAGATTTTCTTAGTCGTCATCCCACTGAGCTTGAGGAAGATAGAAGGAAGGAAAACTAACCTCGGAATGGTCGATTCGCAATTGTCTTGTACCCAATAGTTAAGCTAGATATCATCCAGCTTAAAATATGGGGGAGCTATGTCGCGAAATTGGTTTCAAGCCATTGCAAACGGGTTCAGTTAGATTTATAAACCCACCAACGATCGAGTGACCGCTTTCAAAATGGCGGCGTATCAGCGAAATGTGTATCGGACAGAGGAAATCGCCAACGATAAATAAATACAGAAGGGAATCCGTATGAAAAGGATTTTACATTTCAGTACAGGGAAGGATGGTGTATAACTGCATATAAGATGGAACGGTAGGAAGTTCTCATTTACGGAGATATATGCGTATTTCGGCTGCCCACAGTTACGCTAAAAGCATGTAAACCCACTTCTGTTCTAAATATTAAAATCAACAAATAACAGTTTGGGAAATTACATGGATAGGAAGATAGAGTTTTATCAGCTGTATAAAACTAGATAAGATGGAACTATATGGATATTATATATGCCGAGAATGATAAAGGCAAAATTTCAGTCGACGCACAGTTCGGCCGAAATCACTGTTCGGGAAGGATTTTTCAGGCTTAGGTTTAAGCTGTGACGTCGGTACTCTCCGATACGTCCGCGCTATACGTATTTAAAGCGTATCGGTAAACTGAGCTACAGACAACGAAAGAGGGTTCAGACAGACTGGAGGCAGAGTTTCGCCACGACCCATGAATTGTGAGCGGATCGCCAGAAACATTTTTAAGTCCAGTATCTGAAGTCTGAGGGTTCCATGAAATAACTCAAACCAGACTGTCCAGTATCAGAAACCTGTGTTGTTCATCAGAGGCACTCCCACAAACGTGCAGGACCCCAAAGAGTGAACTTCAACTGGTCTTCGGCATCCCTAGTGCTGGGTCTACCGATACTGATATATGCAACGGACAGTCCGTGTCAGCAGGATCAAGAGTCAGATAAGTGTCACTTAGGACACTGACCACCACAATATATAAAACAGCTAATAGTGAAAATCCATAGTTCAGTCAACTGATGACAATTAATTGGAAAGTCAAGAGACTAAAAACAGTGATTGCAGATTGCAGTAACTTTAATATTCAAGATCTTAAAGTCTAAACAGGCCATAATAGTAATTGTGTGAATATTTTTATATATATGTGTATACTCTTTTCCAACTAGTAGAAATAGAATAATAGTGCAATTATTAAACTATTTTACTGTACCTGAGGATTTATTCACTTCTTCCATTTTGTGGGTTCAGTGAATGTTCATTTTACTTATCCCCTAGAATATAAGTAATCATAAGATAGTCATAGGGAGGAGACACCTTAAATCCTGGTACTACTTCTTACCAACTGGGCCAGGGTTTTTACAGTCTGACTATTTTTATGATAACAATACACCAGTGCTTATTTCTAAGACTGGGGTATTACTTGTAAGACCAGAACTCTTTACTGGCATACTTTTATATAATATATAATTTTATATAACCTCCCGCTACATAGATCAACAACAGACACGATCTTCTCTGTCCGCTAGCTTTAGGAAAAATCAAGAAAGCAGAAAAGGCCTTTATATATCGCCTTTATAGACCTCACAAAAACATTTGACCTGGTTAGTAAGGATGGACTCTTCAAAATCCTCCTGAAAATATGCTGCCCTTCTAAAATGCTGGAAATGATAAAGTCATTCCATGGCGACATGAAGGGAACAGTCCAATTTGCCGGAAGCACGTCACAGCCCTTTGACTTACGAAGTGGCGTTAAACAAGGCTGTGTTCTGGCTCCGACCCTCTTCGGGATCTTCTTTGCCTTACTCTTGAAACATGCATTCAGAGTTGCAACTGTGGGAATATGCCTTCACACTAGGTCAGATGGCCGTATGTTTAACCTTTCAAGGCTGAAGGCAAAAACAAAAATCAGAAGGGTCACTATAAGAGACTTGTTGTTCGCTGATGATGCTGCAGTCGTCACTCAAAGCCACCAGGAGCTTCAGAGCTTGATGAATCGCTTCACTAAAGCATGCAAGGACTTTGGCCTCACAATAAGTCTAAAGAAAACGAATGTGCTGAGTCAGGATGTGGGTGCTGCACCAGTTATCACTATCGATAACTATGAATTGGCAGTGGTGCATCACTTCACATACCTAGGGTCTACCATCAATGACAAACTCTCTCTGGACACAGAAATCGACAGCAGCATTGGCAAAGCTGCAGTTACCTTTGCCCGCCTCACATCGCGTGTTTGGAGAAACTCCAAACTCACAACGAAGACCAAAGCTGCGGTATATAACGCCTGCGTCACCAGCACTCTCCTATATGGCAGAGACCTGGACGACCTATGCTAAGCAAGAAAGAAGGCTCAATACCTTCCATTTACGGTGTCTACGCCACATCCTCGGCATCTCGTGAAAAGATAAAGTGACAAATGTCGAGGTGTTGTCACGTGCTGGCCTTCAACGCATGTACAGTATACACTGATTAGACAGCGCAGACTTCGCTGGCTTGGCCATGTTCGCCGCATGGAAGATGGTCGCATCCCAAAAGATATCTTCTACGGACAATTAGCAGATGGCAAGAGAACAGTTGGGCGACCACAGCTGAGGTTCAAAGATGTGTGCAAGAGAGATACGAGGGCACTGGACGTGGATCCAGCAACATGGGAGGATGAAGCTGCCGATCGCACTAAGTGGCGATGCTATTTACGGCGCCACCTCAGATTGGGCGAAGATAGGCTCACACAACAAGCAGAGGAGGGGAGAAAATGTCGAAAATAAGCAGCTGAGGGCTGCCGCCTCAGGGGCGCATTCCCATAGCCAGTTATGACTGAAGGGGCTATTATTATTATTATTACAAGGTGACTAATATAAAGTCATGCATGGAGCTTGCAACCTCATCGTGCAAAAAACGTTGCTACATAAACAACCACCGCACGAGCGAGAGGATGATTGGCGCAGGCCTCCTGCAACGGATCCAATTGTAGTAGTGGCTCCATATAAGGAGCGAAATGGAAAATTAATTAATGAATTCCAGTGTATCCTTTATGAGATCGAGTGACCGCTTCCCTTGATATCTGCCTTTGCCTTCTCCAGCCTATATGTTTACAGCCAGTTTAAACTAAAGATAACCGAAGGACATAATAAAAGGTTAAAAAAATTACAAATGGCACTGTCAGAACTGTATTGACGATGTTCCCAGATGTCAGGAACGAAGGATGTACCCTGCTTGTCAGGAACACTATTATTATGGCGGGTGTGGGTTGTATGTAGATGCAGATCAACAATGGCTCATACGAACTAACCCAACACCACTGGTACAGTTCCAAGACATTTATTAAACTGATATATATACATCGTGGAAATCAAGTACATGTAGCAAGCATACTGACTCACCTCCAGGCTGACATTGCCTGCAGGAAATAACTCTGACTCTCGTGTTCACGGACTGACTTTACACGAACACACACACTAACAGTTACATATAAAGTCCTTTGTGCGGCAGCTCTTCCTCGCACAATCATAACACCATCCAGGTGTGACCCACGTATTAATAGTGATTGGCGGCATTAAGCATCGCAATCTAGATTCTCCCAGAATCTCATCCAGGCGGGAATTCAACAACGCCTGTATTATTCCAATACTGCTACAAGGCGGGAAATGCGTCGCCTTTCTTCCAGTAGCTCTAGGGGCGGACACTGCAACGCCCTATACTGTCCTACGCGAACAGAAATATCAAAATGGTTCCACCAGGAACACTTCTAGGCGGTACAATAATTTTCGCCTGTACATAGGTAGGACCTACCCAATATATTAAGGGGAGGAGCTACCCTGAAATGCTATTTTCGTTATTAATTGCTGGATTTCAATGAAAATGCACAGACTTAACCTATATCAATACTAGATACGAAAAATGAAGAGCTTTATGGCACTGCACTACTGGTTGCCATAGAAACGACGGCCATATTTGATTCTATTGTTCTATTTCAATTTGCTAAGACTTTTTTATTTATTAAGCTATGAATACCAAATATGAACACAATGTTTATCATTGTATTTTAAAACTTTTCGATTGGTGGATTTTTGATAACTTTAATACAAAAAAAGTTGTAGGACTTTGAATATAGTGTCTAAAAAAAGTAACAAATTTTGATAAATTTTACATTACTTTTTGCAATAAATCAAAGTTTGATCAGATACTCAAAATCCAGCACATATGAAGTTTTTAAAAAGATTATGGGCAACTATGTGCCAATTTTATGTCAATTACACACCCATTAGTGTGGAAGTTTTAAGGAAATTAGGATGAGGAAATAGATAATTTGAGAAAATCACATTTTTTCCCTAAATAGACTACAATTAAATAAGTCTGTAATATTGCCCCTGAAAAATTGCTTACTTGTCATTTAGAACATACTACTGGTAGCATAGCCAAGCTTCCTCTGCAGCTTCCTATCTGGGCTTTCTGTTGAAATTTGTGCCTAATTTCTTTCCTTGTCTTAGTGCAGTTTTCTGCCGTTTTTAGAGCTGAGCAATATTGGATTCTTTGTTCTATTTCAAATTTGCTAAAGCTTTTTTATTTATTAAGCTATGAATACCCCTTAATGCATGAACACAATGTTTATCATTATATGTTAAAACTTTTCCAGTGATGGATTTTGATAACTTTAATACAAAAAAAAGCTGTAGGACTTTGAAAATAGTGTCCAAAAATAGTTAACAATTTTACTAAATTTTACATTACTTTTGTCCAATTTAACCATAAGTTTGATACAGATACTCAAAATCCATCACATAAAAAGTTTTAAAAGATTATGGGCAATATATGTTCCTATTCTTGTCAATTAATACATAAGTGTGGAAGTTATAAGAAAATTAGTATGAGAATAATGATTTCTTTAAAATCACATTTTTTGTTATAATTAGAATATAATTAAATAAGTATGTAATACTGCAGCAAAAACGTAAATAACTTACTAGTCATGCAAAAACATACCGGCAGCATATCCAGCTTCCTCTGCAGTTTCTTGTCTGGTTTTAAAAATCTGTTGAGATTTGTGCTAAATGTCCTTCATTTTCTTAGTGCAGTTTTTCTGCCATTTTAGAGCTGAGCACCCAGGACGTTTAACGCTTTCTTGCTCCTGCCAGTCGACAAGCTTCTTTTCCACTGTTCAGTACCAGGACACTTTCTGAAAAATATAACAGCCTCAGGTCCTTGATTAATATTCAACAATAATAAGGGCCATATGGTTATAATTGCTATGATACTGATTGAATCTAGCTTTGCTAGTCACAATCACTTTACACGTGTAGCAAAATTTTCCCTGTTTAGCGTCCCCCCCAGAGAGCAGCTTCACAAAACCCCATCTTCCTACCTGCCTCAGCTTCCCCCCCCAAAGACACACAAACCCCCAACTTCCTAGAAAGAGGCAAATTTTACATTTAGTAAAATTTCAAATAAAGATGTAAACAATGCAAGATAATAAATTTCTGTTGCGTCATGTGCCTTAAAGTACACACCTGGAAAGCAAAACAATACATTTATGTAAGTTAAAGTACAATGGAAGAAATATGTTTCTAAACTTGATATTTATGGAGATCAAAATAAATTACATGAATGTCTATGCCTAGGCAAGGGGAAACATAAAGTAAGTTTCAAAAGTAAGTACCTTCAAAATGTATATGACAGCCTTGCTTCACTTTCCACTTGATGAAGTTTCCAATCTTTCTTCTGGTACCAATAACCAGCTGTTGCACATGTCTGGCAGGCATTTTTTTAAATAACACATAAGCATCTGTGACATGTCAATAAAAATACACAAGAAACAAACATTAAATTGAGGAAACAAATATGCACTATGCTTACAAGAATCATGATAATATACTGAGTTATGAGAAGTCACCCGTTATTCTGTAAACTCAGGAAAACGTGATGATTTTTAATTGACTGTCTACTACTCGTAATAGCTAGTTCATGTAACTCCCTGGTGGTTGAAATGAAGCACAGTGGGCCACCTTCTTTAATGTCATTCCAGTAAGTAGCCAACGTCGTAAGGTTTAGGGTTAGGTTAATATTCTTAAACCTGGTTGAAATGAGTCACTGTGGGCCGTCTTCTTAGATGTCATCCCAGTAAGTCGCCAACGTCGTTAAGGTTAGGTTTAGGATACATTAACGTAACCATTAGCCCTTTTTACTGCATCTCTGAATTCTAATTTAAGGAACTATCGTACAGACGGTCCTGTCTGCTTCATTTCAACCACTAAGCCTAACCCTTACTCCTGTTTACTGCGTCTCTAAATTCTTGTCAAAGGCCGCATCGAACAAAAGGTCCGATGTGCTTTATTTCAACCTTCATTGCCTGAGTACCAATGTCCCAGTTTTTACCATTATATCGTCACAATAAGTACGTTTTACCTGCAGTGCTTCCATCTCTAACTCTGGCCTATTCCAGTTGGAGGTAACGAGAGCATCTCGTTTTTTTAAGCATTGTCACATCAATAACAAATCAAAACTGAGATTCCGTAAACATGCGGCCATTTTGTCGTTGCCGGTCACGTGAACGCGCACAGCCAATTAAAAATTTAGAATCGAGGGGAAACCCTAAATGTTGACTTTGAAATTATAAATTTCCTATCTGGCATTTGGAATCCCGAAATAAGTGACCTGCTTACAGTAAAGTGTAGATTTGGACGAATCCAACGATGCATAATATGTAGGGGTGTAAGCTTGGTTGCTATGAAAGAAACCAAGTCTAAATTGGACATATTTTGTCGAGTTTGAGAAAATCTGTCTGTACCATACCTTTTTCAAAGTCAAAATACATATTGTTAGAATGCATTTGGACATTCGAATTCTGTTATATTTGGATCGGGAGATGCGCTAAAGTATCCTCAGAAAATGGACTAATCCCAAAATTCTACACTGTCAAATCTCTAAATTTTTTTCTGAATTCATAACCGAGAAATGCCTGGCGCTTCCTTAAACGAACACTGTGGGATATTGTATGAATGTTGAATAGCTGTACTGTTCAACATACATCTCTACCATTATTCTCCATAATCAGTAACAATAGGAGCCGAAGATTGGACAAGCTCGGTCATCTAATACACCGACTCCAAAGAAATTACTAGAGCTCGTACCGCTCGGCTGCCAAACACTAGAGACTTAACAGTATTGAGTGATAGGATAAATAACAGCTATACAGCACTTCGTAGTACATAACAGCTTAATTGGCCTTTCCTCCCCAGTCGCTTAAGGGACAAGTACTACAGTAGGCATCACCCCAGTGTGACAACTGACGGAAATCTGACCATGAAACTCAAATACCTGAGACTTACACACTTAATTGGACGCAACAGCTGTTAACAGGAACAGTTCAACTGTGAGACGCCGTTAGACAGATCATAATCACTATCATCATTCATACTCATGAAAAATTGTTCTGTGGACAGGCACAGCGCTATCGAAAAACAAAGTGGTAGAAAGCAAATTTTGCAGCCTTATCACAGAATGGAAATCCCTAATACCACCAAGTGAATAAAAGAAAGGATGATCATTTATAATCAAAACGAGTATAAATACAAACAGGTTTTGCAGAAAATATGCGACTCTCTAGAAGGAATTATTCAAATATTAATAAAACAATTACTACTTGACGGAGAACTGATGCCAAAAATTTATAGCGACCAAACAGCACTGCATTTACATGATTATGTGAATGTAAACCGTAACACAACTCAAACATAACTTCAGCTAGAACAGGTTCGTTCACTCATTGTTGTAGAAAATATGGACCGTCAACATACCTTTTATCCTTTAAATAACCATGATTTACCCCTACCCATTTGACATACCTGGATCAGCCATACCTAAAACCTTGTCACCTTATAGTTTTTCCACGGCATGAGCTTGCAGTAACTCCTGTGCAGGAAGTAAATATTGTTGCAGCTCATGACAACACGAAACTATTAGATGACTAAGGTGGCTCAGCACATCTTCAATACCATCAGTTGTGGACTGAAAAAACCACATTCACTGAGGACATCAGCAGTCAGTCCTTGAAATCACACTGAGCACATCACAGGGCTCCCCGTAACCATGTACTACACTCAATCCTAACCCTCGTATCGAAAAACAAGTATCGACATCAGGGGGGTGTAACACACCCCAAACTCCCTTACGATTGACACAGAAACATGTGGCTGTTCAAGACATGACCCCGTGGGGACAAACATGTTTAGTGATTGTTATGCAATCAGGTAATGCCTACAAAGCGGTTACGTCTTTATCAGACACTACACACCCAATGTAATCCAGAGAGTTTTTGAAAATCAACTAATGTGTACGATGAACATGACATCAAGGCCATTAACCAATGATACATTCACATGTATTTTATCTGTTGAACTGTAAACCCAGAACAAAATTCGTTACTACTGATCTAAAGAAAACGCTAGACCGACATAACCAGCTGATGCAAATCAATATGAAAAAACCAATTAGAAATATTGTTAAACAACAAGTGCTTTCTATGCACTCCTACAACCCCACATTAATAAACTTTCAAAACTCCAAGGTGGCCAAATATAAACACAACAAACGTGGTCGGCACTAAGCGCTCTATTCATATTGCATGGTATCCAATAAGTGATGGTAATGACCTTAAAAGCAGCAACCCTAATTTCCAAATTTAGGTGTGTTTCAAAAGAAACTCACATTCACGCTCCGCCACGCACGCAATCACGCATTTTTGCTCATGTTTCCTGTTAATTCTCCATTTGACCATCAGAGCACTTCCAAAAATAAAGTGACTCACTGCTACGACCTGAAAAATACCAATTATCTGTGCAGCTTTTCTAATCGGTGCATTAAAAACAATGCCAAAGCTGTAAAAATATATTTTTTTTCTCATCTTTTGACAATAAATTTTAAGTATACAAATGATCCATAGACTATCGATCCGCCTAAGATAACCCATAATTCAGCAGGCGATTTAACAAACGAGTCCATGTACGCATCAGGAATATACCCGTTTCATTATAATCCAGAATATTAACGTGGAAAGCGACAACCAAAGGATAAAGTAAACTTCAAATACAATAAGATTAGTATAACCAGTCAACTTCCATATCATTTTTTAAAGTACAGTATATTCGTAGTGTTGTACATTGCCGTTCTGACCCACAAGGGGTGCCAAGCGTGAACTTGTGGGACACCTAACTAAAACAAGTTTTAACCCAGCAGGATTAAGACAACCAATCTCCCCAAGAAAAGGACAATCTTTGTTTGGAAAAAACAATACACAGCTAATTATTTGCAGTTCTCTCGCCCATTTCAGTAATGACGTTAATATTCACAATGTTATTCAAAGGATATTTTAAGAATATTTAACGCAAGGACTAATTGTATACCCAAGCCAGGGATAACACTCTTTACGCTATAATGCAAAGTTTTCAGAGCTAGAATATTGGTACATATGGTCAAGTGATCTGAATCCTACTATCGATTGCAAAAATTTTGTAAAATGACAGGAGCGTGACATTACCGTTGCTCAACAACGTTTAAAGAAAAGCCTCTAATAAATCAACTCCATAAATTCCCTTAAAGAAAAAATAGAAATATCTTATCTATACCAGTTACTCACACCTACTATTTTCTGTAGATTTTTGATTTGCTACATCACTGTCAATTCCCTCCTACTCAAAGTCTATAATGCTCTATAGAAATTTAAAACTTTTATGGTATACTTGATTTACTACCATCTCTTTTATTCAGGATTATTTTCAATATCCCACATTTCTTCAACACATAAAAGCACTCGAGGAGCTTTCAGTGCATTGGGCAAAATAATGGAGAATCAGAAACAAAATGAATCAAAACATACACTTTAAAATAAGAATGATAGTAATCTGACCTCTCTAATTTGTTGAAAGTCAGTCCCTATTTTCACTGGCTTGAGACATAAAAAACAACTCATTATCAAACCACAAAATAAGAAATACCCTTTATAGTCTTTACAATAAATGTGGTGCTTGCGGGGTTATCATAGAGGGTCGATTTAAATGATTGACAAGGTTACCACAACAGTTCTCATACAAAAAACTGACGACAAGAACCTAAATGACAAGTTTGCCAGGTGGTAGCAACAACTAGATGAGAAGAAGAACGATGGCGATGGATATGAATTGTATAGTTATCAAAAATAAACAATCCTACCTGTGCACAGTGCAAACACACACTGAGGTGCTGGAACCAGTTTTGATTTTCGGGACATTACAAGGTCATGTCCCTTTCACCTGAAACCCAAGTAGAGACCCCAGACAGACAAAATAAGGGCCAAAGATTAGACCCAGAGTATGCAAGTAACATGCCACCTTTCTGGAAGAGATATTTGGAAACATGATGCCTAATGATGAGGCAGTGATTACCATGGAAAATGATATTTGAATTCGATGGGCACGTAACAGGAGGACTTAATTGGCATTGTTTGGTTGAAAGGCCTATGATTCACTTTTGGATGACCAAATGGGTTTACCCATGAACTTTTAATGAATTTTAACTCCAAACTAATAGTAGTGGTGATTATCATAGCAGCAGTTCTTGAAGTTGCAGTAAACTTTGCATACAGCGCAGTAAGGAAGGAACACTTACCTCTCTTGATTCCGACTGGCCCATTGCTCACAACTCTCTTATCTCTGGTTGGTTCTGTAAAGAAATGAGTGGCCGAGCTAGTTTGAAATTAATTAAATATTTTTTTTCTTTACAATGAAAGGTAGTCATGTGTATAAATGTGACTGCTCTCGGAATAAAGTTCTAAATGTTTTATTGCTTTTTTTTTTTTCAAGACAGAAGAGCTACAAGACGAAAGAGCGTTACAGCAAAACAGCTCTAGACGGGATATTCCTGTACTCAAACTTCTACAGTTTCCTCAGCTGGCATGCTTACTGAAGCAGGCTATCATATCTCTTTAGTGTTTGTCCCAGGGGACGGCTACGGTATCCATGAATGCTTGCCCGGATCTCCCTGAAAAGTCGCTGGTAAACTAGGCAATGTTATGGTCAGCTTCTGTCACAAATACTGGTGGCCCTTTACAGTTGCCGTGGATGCTGAACTCTGATCTTTTATCATCTAATTGTTCCTTTATGCATTCTGTTTATCTTTCTATTATGTTGCCTTGCTCCTTCTTTTAATTTCAATCAGCCAATATCTGTTTGTGTCCTTCTACCTGTGAACTCATGTGTGTTTGCTTATGTATACATTTTGTACATTTTATGTGCTGCACTTCAAGCTCTCTGGTTTAACCATGCTTCTTTTGCCATTCCGATAATTGCTGTACATAATTCTTTAGCATTTGCCACTCTTCGCACACACACACACACACATACACACACACACACACATATATATATATATATATATATATATATATATATATATATCATATATATATATAAATATATATATATATATATAACACCTATATATACTACTCGTCAAAAGTCAAGGGCCACCCTATTATTTTCAATACACTTTTATATAAGCGCATAGAATGATTAAATAAAGGAAGTTTTTAGTAAAAATGGGTGCAATATCTTCCTCTGACAGTCCTCTATGCATGTTAAGCATAAAAACAACTCACCGACAACCATGGTGATCACGTGCAATTTGGTTTGCTGACCATAAATTCACCTTTTTAATCTGTTTTTTCAAACTTCCGTACAACCAAACAGGTGAAGTAATCATGCTGATTGACATTCCACGTGCAATGGCGACTTTTCGTGAACAGGGTTCACTCTTAATTTGTTTTACAATCAGCAGACTTAGGGTAGTTTCGTCACTTGCAAAAACCATGCCACCGAGAAGAAATCTTGACACCTTACAAAGAATGAGGGCTATAGCGTGGGTTGAAAGTGGTTTATCTGTCCGTGAGGTTGCTAGACGGCTTGCAGTGTCACACTCTACTATCCAAAGAATTTTGGAGAGATTTCAGGCCACAGGAAGTGTGGAGGATCGCCACCGGCCAGGTTGCCCTAGATGCACCAAAAGACATGATGACCGGTACCTCTTGTTGTCAGCCCTGCACCATCGAACAGTAACTTGTTCCACTCTAAGATGTCGGCTGAAACAAACTGTAAACGTTAATGTCAGTCAAAGCACCATTCGCAGACGTTTACATGAATTTGGACTGGCTGCTCGACCTCCTGCAGTCAGAATCCCTCCTACTCCTGCTCATCGCAGAGCCCGTGTTGCTTGGTGTCGCGAGCACATCCGATGGACAAGGCAACAATGGAGTCAAGTTCTCTTCACTGATGAATCTCGCTTCACTGTGTCATTCAATGATGGCAGGATTCGAGTTTGGAGACGACCAAGAGAGCGATTTACTGATGACACAATTCGAGAGGTGGATCGTCATGGTAGAGGTTCTCTCATGGTCTGGGGAGGCTTCTACAGACACGGCAGGACCCCACTCTACATCATCCAAGGCAACTTGACCGGCCCAAGATACCAGAACGAAATCTTCAGACCAATTGTTCAGCCTGCTCTGGAGGCCATAGGTGGTAATGCCATCCTCCAAGATGATAACGCTCGACCCCATCGAGCTCGTGTGGTGAATGAGTTTATTCAGCAGCATGGGATCATCAGGATGGCGTGGCCAGCTCATTCACCTGACCTTTCTCCAATTGAGCACCTCTGGGATGTCATTGGTCAAAGATTGTCAACAAATCACCCCCTGCCAATGGATGTTGCACAGCTGACTGCATTTCTGCTTCAGGAATGGCAAGCTGTTCTTCAGGATACTCTTCGGACCCTTGTGGACTGGATGTGTCTACGCTGTCTTGAATGCCTTGCTGCAAACGGTGGTCATATACGATTTTGAAATGTCTATTTGTCCAATATCTATTGTGTGACTTTTGAAAAGGTGGGTGACATACTTCACAGCTTCATTGCGTTTGAATGTGTGTTTCCATTTCTTTACGTGACATGTCAATTTGGTATTCAATAAATGCCGTTTTGACTGATACCAATTACGTTTATATCAGATTTGTTTTATGGTTTCAACCAAGGTTTTTCTAAGTGGCCCTTGACTTTTGACGAGTAGTTATATATATATATATATATATATATATATATATATATATATATATATATATATATATATATATATATATATATATATATATATATATATATATATATTGTGTATTTGTTGTTGTATTATGTCTATTCTATAGTGTAATGTTGTGTTAACACTTAATTTTAATTTTATAATTACTTTTGCATCCGCGACTTTCCAGGTTTAGAAAGTCAAACGCTCAATTTTTTAATTTGAATTTTTTGTTACTTAAATATTACTAGATATTATACTTTATATTTAAAGTTAGGTACGGAAAATTATTCTAGACGAAATGGCGGCTCAAATAAAATTGAAAACAGGTAATATCTTCAGAAAATCGTGGGCTGAAATAATACAAGCTCACAGGATGATGATCAAGGAGAAATCTGGAATACGAAAGGAGATAAGGAAAGATATAAGATTGAAGGAAACAAATAAGAAAAAAGGTAAAATGATAAAGAAAACAAATAATCGCAATATTGATTCAAAGAGTAGGGGTGTTGAGAACCATACAAAAGACCAACAAATCAATAGGCCTACTCATAAAATTGAACAAAACCTCCCAAGGTTAAGCATTTTCCAAATCAGTGGCAAAGTGGTAAGTATTAGAGCTTTACCAGACAGTAAGATCATCAATGTACTAGAAGCAGGCATAGACAAAAGATCAATAGCACACATAAAAATAGCAACATAGGGCATAATACTCACAATGAACGTGACTGAAAAGTCAAAAGCTTTAATAAAACAAAGTGAAGTAAGTTCTCTTCAAGTAGAACTGGCACATAGCTTTAAAGCCAGGCTAGAATTATTCAAAGACACCAGGAAATGTGTAATTAAAGAAATACCTGTGACAGTTCCAGAGGAAGAAATTATAACTAGACTACGAACAGACAATCCAAAATGTATTATTCTGAAAATGGAAAGGATTTCACAGAAATTAGGAACTTAATTGTAATAATAGTTACATTAGAAGGATGAGAAATCCTATCACAATTCTTCAGTGGCAGTACAAAAATTAAAACAGAAGCTTACATTCCACCAGTCATTCAATGCTCAAACTGCCAGAAATTCGGCCACACCAAAAGAACATGTAGAAGTAAGCCTAAATATGCAGGGGACCACACCTAAGATAACTGCAAACTGGTATAAGATGATAAAGGTGAAGAATTTAATGATATAACAAATAAATTGTCACAGTTTGCAGATGATGTTGCTATATGGAGGACTAGGAAACATCTGCAAAAATTATATAAGGATCTACAAAAAACAAATAAATAGAGCATGGTTGATAAAATGGGGATTTCAGCTGAATACAAATAAAACTATGGGAATGATCTTCATTAAACGTAGGGTTATTAAAAATAAAATTATAGACAAAAATATCCAAGGCCAAAACATTAAGATGATAAGAAACTCTTTACAGAGCGATACAACAGGAGGTAATCTGATCATCAGAAGTAGTCCCCCAGGCGAACACGTGTTTCGGCCCTGTATACTCCTTTACACTCTATGGGGGGACGGGCCCACTTGGGTCATGACTTCCAAGTGTGTCAGCCTCCTGTTGTCTTGTATCGAAAATGAACCCATTGTCGCAAAATTGGTTTCAATACATTGCAAAAGTGGCGTCGTGTAATTTTCAGACCATTCACCGATCAATTGTCAAAGGGCCGGCCTCTTGCAAAATGGCGGTTTATCGGCAAAATGTCGATGAGACATCGACAATCGGCAATGATATATAAGAGCATAATGGAATCTTTGTGAAAAGGATATCACCTTGTAGTCCAGGAGAGGATTGTGTATAACTGTATATAAGGAAAAACAGTAGGAACTTATCATTTACGGAGATATATGCGTATTACGGCGGTCTACAGTTAAGCCGAAAGCCTGTAAACCCACTTCTGTTATAAATACTTAAATCAACATATAACAGTTTGTGAAATTACATGGATACGATAATAGAGATATATCGGCTGTATAAAACAAGATAGGAAGGAACAGTATGGATAATATATAAGCCGAGGAAGAGACAGGGAAAGTTTCAGGCAACGCACAGATCGGGTGAAATCGCTGTTTCGGAAAGGGATTTCAGCCGAGTCTTAAGCTGTGACGTCAGTGCTCTCCGATACGTCCGCCAGAGACTTATAAATAGCGGATCGGTAAACTGAAAGGACACACACGGAAAGCCGGTTTGAGACAGACTGAGAGGCAGAGTTCGCCACTACACATGTACCACCTGAATTGTGAGCGGATCGCCAGAAATTTTCAGTCCCGTGTCTGAAGTCTGAGGGTAAGCGAAATTATGATAACTACCGTGTATAATATTTTTTATTTCAGGTTCGTATAAACTTCTCAATATATGCACGTAGAATATTCATTGATATAATGTATTGTTATTTTTAATATGATCTAAACATGTGCTATGTGGATGATTGTTGCTTGTATAAAAACTAATCACAACTAGACCCACAGCTAAATGTAGATAACATCTATCATAGTAAATGCTGTATATCGTACGAAGATAAAGGCAGTCCCATGGCAGAGATTGTCATAGGTAAATGAAGTGTTAGAAGCTTCATCACGGAAGATACCGCTTTTACGAGGTTAGGTGACTAGTTCCCTTCCTCGCTGCCTTTTCCTTCCCTAGTTCGAGCGCACAACTGAGTGCCCATTTACAGCTGGTAAACTGGAGTGTTCCATAGCCAGGCTTCAAGTCAACAACTATATAGTTGTACTACTGAAGAAAGCAACCTGATCGTTTGGTCAGGCGCGCACTCACTTTATCTATTTGTGTATTAGTTTTGTGTAGATGCTAGGAATGGCATCAATATTTAAATTAGTACCTGATATGGTTTGGAAAGATCAAGTTATAAATAAGTAAAGGATGTACAGGAGCGGAATAAACCAGATGATGTTTATTACTGATAATGTTAATATTAATTCTGTATCTTTGAAATGATGTTATTTGCTATGACTGTATAACTTTGACATCTAATGACTGACTAGTCTGACTTATGTGCTAGTCAGTTACAATTAATTGAAATGTTAATACTTCTGTATCACTGAAACGATGTCCTTACTTACTACGATGGTATAACGGTGACATCTGATGACTGACGGGTCTGACATATGTGCTAGTCAGCTACAAGTCTAGCCAGATACTAGCCAAGGCTGATATGATGTTTCAGGTTCCATGAAATAACTCAAACCAGACTGTCCAGTATCAGAAGCCTGTGTTGTTCATCAGAGGCAATCCCACAAAAGTGCAGGACCCCAAAGAGTGAACTTCAACTAGTCATTGGCATCCCTAGTGCTGGGTCTACCAATACTGATATATACAACGGGCAGTGCAGCGGCAGCAGTATCCAGATGTTCAGATAAGTGTCACTTAGGACACTGATCACCCATATATGAATAAACAGCCAATAGTTGAAAACAGTATTAAAACCATTAAAGAATTCAGTCAAATGAGGACAGTAATGTGTAATGTCAGAGGACTAAAAGAACCGTGATACAGAAAAGTGATCCCAGTTTTCATTAACTTTATTGTTCAAGATCCTGAAGTCTTAACAGACAATAATAATAATTGTGTGAATATTTTTTTAAAATATAGTTTAATGCTCTTTTCCAACTAGCGGAATCAGAATATTAGTGTAAATATTAAAATATATTTTAACTGTACCTGAGGAATTATTCACTTCTTACATTTGTGGTTACAGTGAATGTTCATTTTAATTATCCCCTAGACAATAAGTAATCATAAGATAGTCACAGGGAGGAGACACCTTAAATCATGGTACAACTTCTTACCAACTGGCCAGGGTTTTCACAGTCTGACTATTTCTATGATATCCATACACCAGTGCTTATTTCTAAGACTGGGGTATTACTTGTAAGACCAGAACTCTTTACTGGCATACTATCCTGGTAGCATATGAGATATCTGGATTCTTACATAAATAAATAATTTTAAATATTCTCCCGCTACAGTGGGGTCTCGTCAGCGGGATATCTTTGATATCTTTCTGCTGTGTAGAAAAATTTTATAAATTTTTTGGAAAGAGTTAACAAAGTAGGAACAATTTTTTTAGGAGTACCATTGAGTACAGATAAGAAAGCTGTTTCATATATGGTGAAGTCAGTTTAATTAACTTTAATTTTAATTAAGTTAATTATATTTTAGTAATTTAGTTTGAGTAAGAAAGCTTACTTTACTAGACTACAGATACATCATGGCTGACTTGGTCAAGTTTAGGTCTGCCACACTGCAGGTGGGAAAAAAGCTTAGCATGAATGGTGATGCTCTGGTCCAGTATGTCACGACGGAATGTGAAAAGTATATGGACAAAGAAGAAAAGAGATTGGAAGCAGAAAGAGCCCAGAAATTTGAAGCAGAGAGAGAAGCCAAGAAATTAGAAGTAGAAGCAGAGAGAGAAGCCAAGAAATTGGAAGCAGAAAAAGAAGCCAAGAAATTGGAAGCAAAGAGAGAAGCCAAGAAATTAGACGCTGAGATAGAAGAAAGGAAGTTACAGGCAGAGAGAGGCCATGAGCTGAAAATGAGACAGCTTGAACTTGAACTTCAGGCTGGGACTAGCACCCATGGTAATAGCTCACCTCATTCTGAGAATAGCTCGTTTCAGAACATGGCAAATGGAGCCATGAGTTTCCACCTAGATCCATTTATTGAAAAGGAGGACGCACTTGAGTCGTACCTGGATAGGTATGAAAGGCTAGCCTCTACATATGGACTGGAAAAGGAAAAATGGAGTTTAAAGTTATCTCAGGGATTGAGAGGTATTGCATATGATGTGTTTCTGAAACTCCCCAAAGAAGATCAGGAAAATTATGAAATACTAAAGCAAGCCTTACTTATTCGTTATAAAAAGAACTCAGAGGCATATAGGAAGAAATTTAGAACTTCTAAACCTCTACCGGGAGAAACATATAACCAGTTCTCAGCTAGACTAGAAACGTAATTGTTAAAATGGAGTAGTTTAGGTAAGTATCAGAAAACCTATGAGGATCTGAAAGAGATTGTTATGTTAGAGCAAGTGAAAGATTCCATGCCTCAAGAAATGAGGAAATTCCTTATGGAACAAGGAGCAGAGAGGCTGGAAGACATTTTGAAATATGCAGAGAGATACCAAGCAGCTCAAGCTGAATTGGTAGGAACAAAAAGAAAGCAGGTAGAAGGATATAAGCCACCACCAGAAAATACCAAGTTTGACCAAAAGGAACAACCGTACAGAAATAAGCCAAGATTTGATAATAAGGACAAGAACCCTCAGACTCAGGAAAAGAAACCCTACAAACAACCAAGATTTGATAATAAGGACAAGAACCCTCAGACTCAGGAAAAGAAACCCTACAAACAGGGAGATAAGTGGTGCAAAATTTGTAAGATGAGCAACCACAACACTGTAGTTTGTAAAAGGAAAACTCCTCATCACGCTGCATGTTTAGCAACAGGGAATAGGACAGATATGATGGAACTGACAGGGAGTCAGAATAGCCTCCGTCATCCCCCTGTGAGTGAACTCGTAACCGTGAACGGCACTAGAGTTATGTGCTTATATGATACCGGCCTGGATTTTGACTCAGTTGTGAGTTCAACCCTACTGCACCCTGATCATCTTACCACAGAGACCGTGGAAATACAAGGGGCCACTAAGGGAACAGCAACCATGACACTTCCTATAGCGAGGATCAATGTGAAATCTCACTACGTGGAAGGAGCGATCACAGCCGCAGTGATAGATGACCCTATATACCCGCTGATATTGGGGTGTAGGTGTGTATTTTTGGGTGACCCAATAAAACCTGTTGTCATTGCAGCAGTCCAGACCAGGTCAAACACCAAAAAAGAGGAGGAACATCCTAACAATACTCAGCCAGAGCAGATGAAAAAGGCTCAAACGGAAGATGACACATTGAAGCCTTGTTTTGGCAAATTACCAAAGGCCCATAAACCTCCAGAGAAAGGAGACTTGTATATGAAAAATGGACTACTGTATAGAAAAGCTGGTACAGAACCTCAAGGACGTGGACAGCTGGTAGTGCCAAAATCATACAAGGAGAAAGTTATGGAGCTGGCACATGCTATCCCATTTAGTGGACACATGGGAATTGATGCCACAAGTCAACGGATAGCTTGTCACTATTACTGGCCAGGGATCACGGAAGATATCAAACGATATGTGAAATCTTGTCCAGAGTGTCAACGTGTAGCCCCCAAGCAAAGGACTGTACCAGCAACTCTAGGAGAAATGCCAATCATGGGTACTCCATTCGAGAGAGTTGCAGTTGATATTGTAGGACCCCTCACTAGGACTAAGAGAAGGAATAATTATATCTTAACTCTAGTTGATACATGCTCTATGTGGGGAGAGGCCGTAGCCATGGCATCTATAGATTCTAAGCATGTGGCAGAGGCACTGTTGACAATATTCACCAGGTTAGGGTTCCCACATCAAATATTGACGGACAATGGTTCTCAGTTCAAGGGAAAGCTAACCCAAGAAGTGTTCAGGATATTTCAAGCCAGACATTATCATTGCTCTCCTTATCACACACAAGGAAATGGTCAAGTCGAGCGGTTCAATGGTACGCTCATTTCTATTCTCAGAAAGCTGGCAAGTGAAAAACCTGAAACATGGGATGAATACTTACCCTCTGCATTATTTGCATATCGGGAAGTCCCACACAATTCCACAGGAATGGCACCGGCCACATCGTTGTTTGGTCGGCCTATAAAAGGTCCACTGGAAGCATTGCTGCGGACTTGGACAGATGACAAGGAAGAGGAAAGTGTCACCTCATCAATTCAGTATGTAAATGAGTTGACAACTCGACTGAAAATGGGCTGGAAATTGGCTAATGACAATCTTCGCAGAGCCAGAAAGAAGCATACTGAATACTATAACAAGAAAGCAAAGGATAGGGAACTTGCTGATAAAGAAAAAGTGTTTCTTCTATTGCCCAGCAGTAACAACAAACTGCAGATTGGTTGGCAGGGTCCATATAACGGGCTAGAGAAATTATCGAAGACTAATTACAAAATTGACAAGAAGGGCAAAGAAAAGGTGTACCATGTCAATCTGTTAAAGAAATATTATGACAGGACATCAACGGAGGTAGCCCATATGATGACTCTGGCCATCGCAACTGAAAGGAAGCATGAACCCCTAACCTCAATAGAGTATCCATTGAGACCGACTGAGACATATGAACAAGTCAAAATTAGTACTCAGTTAACTCAGGAGCAGAGGGAGCAAGTTAAAAAGGTACTAAAAACACATGCAGATGTGTTAACTGATAAACCAGGATGCACCAACTTATTGACATATGATATGAAGGTCATCGATCCAACACCTATCTGCATGAAGACCTACCCTATACCATATGCCAAGGCACAGGTATTGAAGGAGGAAATTGATTACTTGTTGCAAGAACAAATCATCTCCAAGTCAGAATCACCTTACAGTTCAAGTGTTGTACTGTTGAGAAAACCAAGTGGAGAACACCGACTCTGTATCGATTACCGGAAATTGAATGCGATCACTGAAACCCAAGCTGACACCTTACCGGATACCAATCAGCTGTTTTCGACGCTAAGTACTGCGAAATATTTCTCTAAGGTCGATTTAAGTAAGGGATATTACCAGATTCCTGTCAAACCCGAGATCCAACACATGCTGGCTTTTAGCACTTCGGATGGCCACTACGAATTTAATATACTACCATTCGGGTTGAAAAACGCACCAAGCGTATTTTCAAGGATGATGTGGAAATTGCTGGAGCCCTTGAAAAACTCAACCATCACTAACTTTATGGATGACATTCTCATAGCCATTGAAACATTTGAGGATCATCTACATTCCCTATCACTGTTACTGGATAGACTCAGAGAGGCAGGTTTGACTGCTCGTCCAACAAAGTGTGTAATTGGATGTCAGGAATTATAATTTTTGGGACACACAATTTGTCAGGGAAACATGTCTCCTGATCCCAAAAATATAGAAAAGTTAAAGAATGCACCTAGACCACAGACAAAATAAGATGTGAGGTCGTTTGTATCATTAGGTGGATTCTATCAAAAATACATCAAAGACTTCAACACCTTATGTGCACCTTTGACGGAATGACAAAGAAAGGAAAACCTGACACAATAAAGAGGCCTCCACAGTGTGAGCATGCATATTCAGAATTGAAGCATATACTCACTAGTATGCCTATTCTGAAGTTGCCAGATATGATGCAAGAGTTTATAGTACGGACTGATGCAAGCAATCTAGGAATTGGGGCAGCGCTTTTGCAAAAATCTCAGACCCAGAATGAGGAACTTTTTCCTGTTGCTTATGCCAGCCGCAAGTTGAACGCTGCAGAAAGGAATTACTCTACTATAGAGAGAGAATGTTTAGCATTGGTGTGGGCCATCAATACGTTTCAACCCTGTTTGTATGGCAAGCCATTTGTGGTCCAGTGCGATCATCAACCCCTGTCATTTCTGGCCTCATCACGTCATGCAAATAGTCGCTTGATAAGATGGTCATTTTTGATTCAGCCATATTCCTTCACTATTGAATACATTCCTGGAAAACAGAATGTGGGCGCAGATTTTCTCAGTCGCCATCCCACAGAGCTAGAGCAAGATAGAAGGAAGGAAAACTAACCTCGGAATGGTCGATTTGCAGCTGTATTGTACCCAATAGTTAAGCTAGATATCATCCAGCTTAAAATATGGGAAGCAATGTCGCAAAATTGGTTTCAATACATTGCAAAAGTGGCGTCGTGTAATTTTCAGACCATTCCCCGATCAATTGTCACAGGGCCGGCAGCTTGCAAAATGGCGGTTTATCGGCAAAATGTCGATGAGACATCGACAATCGGCAATGATATATAAGAGCATAATGGAATCTTTGTGAAAAGGATATCACCTTGTAGTCCAGGAGAGGATTGTGTATAACTGTATATAAGGAAAAACAGTAGGAAGTTATCATTTACGGAGATATATGCGTATTACGGCGGTCTACAGTTAAGCCGAAAGCCTGTAAACCCACTTCTGTTATAAATACTTAAATCAACATATAACAGTTTGTGAAATTACATGGATAGGATAATAGAGATATATCGGCTGTATAAAACAAGATAGGATAGAACAGTATGGATAATACATAAGCCGAGGAAGAGACAGGGAAAGTTTCAGGCAACGCACAGATCGGGTGAAATCGCTGTTTCGGAAAGGGATTTCAGCCGAGTCTTAAGCTGTGACGTCAGTGCTCTCCGATACGTCCGCCAGAGACTTATAAATAGCGGATCGGTAAACTGAAAGGACACACACGGAAAGCCGGTTTGAGACAGACTGAAAGGCAGAGTTCGCCACTACACATGTACCACCTGAATTGTGAGCGGATCGCCAGAAATTTTCAGTCCCGTGTCTGAAGTCTGAGGGTAAGCGAAATTATGATAACTACCGTGTATAATACTTTTTATTTCAGGTTCGTATAAACTTCTCAATATATGCACGTAGAATATTCATTGATATAATGTATTGTTATTTTTAATATGATCTAAACATGTGCTATGTGGATGATTGTTGCTTGTATAAAAACTAATCACAACTAGACCCACAGCTAAATGTAGATAACATCTATCATAGTAAATGCTGTATATCGTACGAAGATAAAGGCAGTCCCATGGCAGAGATTGTCATAGGTAAATGAAGTGTTAGAAGCTTCATCACGGAAGATACCGCTTTTACGAGGTTAGGTGACTAGTTCCCTTCCTCGCTGCCTTTTCCTTCCCTAGTTCGAGCGCACAACTGAGTGCCCATTTACAGCTGGTAAACTGGAGTGTTCCATAGCCAGGCTTCAAGTCAACATCTATATAGTTGTATTACTGAAGAAAGCAACCTGATCGTTTGGTCAGGCGGGCACTCACTTTATCTATTTGTGTATTAGTTTTGTGTAGATGCTAGGAATGGCATCAGTATTTAAATTTGTACCTGATATGGTTTGGAAAGATCAAGTTATAAATAAGTAAAGGATGTACAGGAGCGGAATAAACCAGATGATGTTTATTACTGATAATGTTAATATTAATTCTGTATCTTTGAAATGATGTTATTTGCTATGACTGTATAACTTTGACATCTAATGACTGACTAGTCTGACTTATGTGCTAGTCAGTTACAATTAATTGAAATGTTAATACTTCTGTATCACTGAAACGATGTCCTTACTTACTACGATGGTATAACGGTGACATCTGATGACTGACGGATCTGACATATGTGCTAGTCAGCTACAAGTCTAGCCAGATACTAGCCAAGGCTGATATGATGTTTCAGGTTCCATGAAATAACTCAAACCAGACTGTCCAGTATCAGAAGCCTGTGTTGTTCATCAGAGGCAATCCCACAAAAGTGCAGGACCCCAAAGAGTGAACTTCAACTGGTCATTGGCATCCCTAGTGCTGGGTCTACCAATACTGATATATACAATGGGCAGTGCAGCGGCAGCAGTATCCAGATGTTCAGATAAGTGTCACTTAGGACACTGATCACCCATATATGAACAAACAACCAATAGTTGAAAACAGTATTAACTCTTTCAGTCCCAAGCAAAAAGGTGGGTTTAGCCCAAACAAAAATGGCCATTCCAGTATGTTTTTATTGTTTTTGTTTGGAAATAATTTTTTTCAAATGTTCATATTCATAAATAATAAAAGTCCATAATGGATGGCTATACTTTAAGAAGATAGCGTTTTTGAGTTGTCAAAATTAGAAAACAGCCCTAGAAAGAATCAAGAGATACGAAAGCCAGTATACTGGCTCTTGGGCCAAATGGGTCTAGCGGGAAGTACAGTATACTGGCTCTTGGGGCTTAAAGAGTTAAAACCATTAAAGAATTCAGTCAAATGAGGACAGTAATGTGTAATGTCAGAGGACTAAAAGAACCGTGATACAGAAAAGTGATCCCAGTTTTCATTAACTTTATTGTTCAAGATCCTGAAGTCTTAACAGACAATAATAATAATTGTGTGAATATTTTTTTAAAATATAGTTTAATGCTCTTTTCCAACTAGCAGAATCAGAATATTAGTGTAAATATTAAAATATATTTTAACTGTACCTGAGGAATTATTCACTTCTTACATTTGTGGTTACAGTGAATGTTCATTTTAATTATCCCCTAGACAATAAGTAATCATAAGATAGTCACAGGGAGGAGACACCTTAAATCATGGTACAACTTCTTACCAACTGGCCAGGGTTTTCACAGTCTGACTATTTCTATGATATCCATACACCAGTGCTTATTTCTAAGACTGGGGTATTACTTGTAAGACCAGAACTCTTTACTGGCATACTATCCTGGTAGCATATGAGATACCTGGATTCTTACATAAATAAATAATTTTAAATAACCTCCCGCTACAGTGGGGTCTCGTCAGCGGGATATCTTTGATATCTTTCTGCTGTGTAGAAAAAATTTTTTGTAAATTTTTTGGAAAGAGTTAACAAAGTAGGAACAATTTTTTTAGGAGTACCATTGAGTACAGATAAGAAAGCTGTTTCATATATGGTGAAGTCAGTTTAATTAACTTTAATTTTAATGAAGTTAATTATATTTTAGTAATTTAGATTGAGTAAGAAAGCTTACTTTACTAGACTACAGATACATCATGGCTGACTTGGTCAAGTTTAGGTCTGCCACACTGCAGGTGGGAAAAGAGCTTAGCATGAGTGGTGATGCTCTGGTCCAGTATGTCACGACGGAATGTAAAAAGTATATGGACAAAGAAGAAAAGAGATTGGAAGCAGAAAGAGCCCAGAAAATTGAAGCAGAGAGAGAAGCCAAGAAATTAGAAGTAGAAGCAAAGAGAGAAGCCAAGAAATTGGAAGCAGAAAAAGAAGCCAAGAAATTGGAAGCAAAGAGAGAAGCCAAGAAATTAGAAGCTGAGATAGAAGAAAGGAGGTTACAAGCAGAGAGAGGCCATGAGCTGAAAATGAGACAGCTTGAACTTGAACTTCAGGCTGGGACTAGCACCCATGGTAATAGCTCACCTCATTCTGAGAATAGCTCGTTTCAGAACATGGCAAATGGAGCCATGAGTTTCCACCTAGATCCATTTATTGAAAAGGAGGACGCACTTGAGTCGTACCTGGATAGGTATGAAAGGCTAGCCTCTACATATGGACTGGAAAAGGAAAAATGGAGTTTAAAGTTATCTCAGGGATTGAGAGGTATTGCATATGATGTGTTTCTGAAACTCCCCAAAGAAGATCAGGAAAATTATGAAATACTAAAGCAAGCCTTACTTATTCGTTATAAAAAGAACTCAGAGGCATATAGGAAGAAATTTAGAACTTCTAAACCTCTACTGGGAGAAACATATAACCAGTTCTCAGCTAGACTAGAAACGTAATTGTTAAAATGGAGTAGTTTAGGTAAGTATCAGAAAACCTATGAGGATCTGAAAGAGATTGTTATGTTAGAGCAAGTGAAAGATTCCATGCCTCAAGAAATGAGGAAATTCCTTATGAACAAGGAGCAGAGAGGCTGGAAGACATTTTGAAATATGCAGAGAGATACCAAGCAGCTCAAGCTGAATTGGTAGGAACAAAAAGAAAGCAGGTAGAAGGATATAAGCCACCACCAGAAAATACCAAGTTTGACCAAAAGGAACAACCGTACAGAAATAAGCCAAGATTTGATAATAAGGACAAGAACCCTCAGACTCAGGAAAAGAAACCCTACAAACAACCAAGATTTGATAATAAGGACAAGAACCCTCAGACTCAGGAAAAGAAACCATACAAACAGGTAGATAAGTGGTGCAAAATTTGTAAGATGAGCAACCACAACACTGTAGTTTGTAAAAGGAAAACTCCTCATCACGCTGCATGTTTAGCAACAGGGAATAGGACAGATATGATGGAACTGACAGGGAGTCAGAATAGCCTCCGTCATCCCCCTGTGAGTGAACTCGTAACCGTGAACGGCACTAGAGTTATGTGCTTATATGATACCGGCCTGAATTTTGACTCAGTTGTGAGTTCAACCCTAGTGCACCCTGATCAACTTACCACAGAGACCGTGGAAATACAAGGGGCCACTAAGGGAACAGCAACCATGACACTTCCTATAGCGAGGATCAATGTGAAATCTCACTACGTGGAAGGAGCGATGACAGCCGCAGTGATAGATGACCCTATATACCCGCTGATATTGGGGTGTAGGTGTGTATTTTTATGTGACCCAATAAAACCTGTGTTCATTGCAGCAGTCCAGACCAAGTCAAACACCAAAAAAGAGGAGAAACATCCTAACAATACTCAGCCAGAGCAGATGAAAAAGGCTCAAACGGAAGATGACACATTGAAGCCTTGTTTTGGCAAATTACCAAAGGCCCATAAACCTCAAGAGAAAGGAGACTTGTATATGAAAAATGGACTACTGTATAGAAAAGCTGGTACAGAACCTCCCGCAACACCCATTTCACTTTGATAGCAACTTTACAATCCACAACTCAGCCATCCGTGGAGGCAATTGTGAAAGTAACAAAGAGAAGACAAATTATTCCGTTCGTTCCGTCGCACACCGCGAATAGGGACAGACACTGACACACCTGTGCGAAGCCGACGAGGCTAGCTACTGCGCGCTAGCAACTGAAATTCTTTGCCAAACACTTCTTATAATATACGCCGCGTGTTGCCCGTCAGTCACAGCCCTTTCACCAGTACACCGAAAAACTCAACGTATTGTGGACTTATAAAAATTCCTGGTGTTTTCTGTACCACAGAGTTTACTGTCACGAGTTCCATAGCCCATTGCGGTTGTTCCACAGCCAGCATCACGTCTTTCCGGCAGTTTAACTAATCCTCTTCAGTGCCCTTGTTCTCGACTGTCCCCTTAGCCCCAACATTGTTAAGATATTTGAAAAGTAATGGATGGGGTGCAAGGACAAAGACAATTCTCACTTTTTATAAATCTTTTATTACAGGAAAAATAGCTTAAGAAAGTATTTAATATGACTCTGCTGCACACAGTAACAAGATTAACTTAGACAGAATTCAGCATTAAGCTGTATGTACAAAAGCAGGTGCAATCAGATCAACATCAATGAGAGTCTAGAGGTGGCTTTAGGAATTCCATCTTTAGAATTACGGAGAAAGGATGTTGCGAGGTGTTTATATTATTTTTATAATGAGTAGTATGTTTACTCAAGCCAAGTCCATACAGGGGTATGTAGGTAGACCCCGCACACAGCCTTTTTCCACCAACGATTAAAGTCACCACAGAGGCCAGGTTGGACAAAGGACTAAACAATTTATTCTCGTAGACATTGCTCCACAAATCTCATCAGTACAGCCATTATATAAATTGGCTTAATAACGATATGCAATCCTCAGTATCTCTCAGTGTCGTCAGTAGCTATAAGTCTGTCCTTGACAGGATTTCATAATTTTATTTATTCACTTTCTTTCCATACATAAGAATTTCATTTATACATAGTCTAGCATCATCATCCGGAGGTGTATGGATGATCTAGAGGTCGAACATCGTAAGAATAATTAGTGAAGTAGTATAATACTCAGGAGCTTAGAACACATGCGTTCACCTGCCTCGAAAAATACACAGAGAATCTTCTAGAAAGATCGCTGACTTATGCAGACGACAACTCTAGACGTCTGCTACTCAGCCTCTAAGGCAATGACGTAACTTCCTGTAACCAAGGGTCACCGGTCATAAACAAATATGACTACTTGTCGAACCTTTTTGATATCGACATACATGTTATGAATTTAAGACTAAATTACATGAACAAAGTTATCTAATGTAAGTCTCACCCAGCACATACATATTTTACCAGATGTCAACTAACAGCTCAGGCCAATCTAATGAGTATCGATAGATACTCTACAGGATGGAAGTGTACTTACTTACTTAGTCGTTCCTCTTCTACCGTGAGGTATAGGGATTTGTAAGAAAGAGCGCCATACTGTTCTAGCTGTCTTCCTCTTGGCTTGGTTCCATTCTAGTCCTCGGCCCTTCAAATATTGTCTAATGTTGTCCTCCCAGCGGACTTTGGGTCGTCCTGGAGGTCTGGATCCCTGGCTCTTATTTTCCCCTGCTTGCTGTGGTAGCCGATCTTCTCCTATTCTGCACACATGGCCAAATCATCTCAGTTGGGACTGTTTTACTTGGGTCTGCAGGTGTTGGGTTTTTAGGCCTTGTCGTATCGTCTGGTTGCGGACCTCGTCTCTTCTTGTTACTTCAACCACCTTCCTCAGATACCCATTCTGAGGTTTGGATCTGGCTTTTGTGGGTTGTAGTCATTGCCCATGACTCGCATCCGTATGTCAAGACTTTGACATAGGCGGAACGGTATAAAGCCATCATCGTTTTTAACAACCTCTCTCTTGCTGAGGAATCCTCGATTTATGGCTTGAAAAAGTCTACCAGCTGCTGCTTTTCAAGTGGCCAACTCTTCTTTGATGCCCTCTTCCGGTCTATGACAGCTCCAAGGTATTTAAAGTGATTGACCTGCTCCAGGACTTGTTGTCCCAGCTTAATCTGATGTCTTCTTTCCTCTCGTGATATCGCCGTGGTTTTTGTTTTCGGGCTGCTTATGATCATCCCTCTCTTCTCCAGCTCTTCTAGTTTGCCGTCCTCACATAATTTCTGCAAGACTTGTAGAAGCTCCTTATAGCATGTAAAAGAGGTGATGTAATGTTCTTCCTTGCCAAACAGTCCCAGAGTTAGGATGGAAGTGTATGGAGGAAATTGTCCATCTGGGTACTTTAATTACATCAATTAATAACAGTTGTGAATACAAGCCAGTGATTCCACCCTGGGAGATCAAGAAACCAGACACGGACTACCAACTAGTATAAATACTTAAGAAAACAAATAATATCGAAAATATTAAAAACACGGCCAATAAATAAATACAACAACTATCAAAAGACAGCATTACTTACTGTATACACAGATGGATCCAAGGGAGAAGATGGCAAATAGGGGATAGAAATATGTATTCCAATATGGAAAATGGCAAAATAGTATAGTATCGCGGAAAATATATCAGTTTTCACTGCAGAGATGGTGGCAATACTAAAAGCGCTAGATATATTCTCTAATAACCCTACAAATAAACTAACTATTTTAACTGACTCTTGTTCAACAATTCAAGGACTAAGAAACTTACGAGAATGTAGTAGACCTGTTATAGCAGAGAAGATATTTCTGGCTACTACATACTTATATTCCAGAGGATGATCAGTCTTAATCGCATGGATACTTTCACATGTTGGCATAGGGGGAGATGAAAAAGCAGATAACGAAGCCAAGAAAGGAAGATCTGATAAAAATGTAGGGATGAATAAATCAGAGATTAAGAGCTTAATTTAAAATTTAATAACGGATGAATGGAAAGCAGAGTGGGATAAAAATTTGAAAGGAAGACATTTTTATAAGATGTTCAAGGCTCCAACAAGAAAGTGTCAGATATCTAGGGAATTGAAAATTCCCAGTAAAAAGAAACTCCTCAGACTTCAGCTGGGAAAAGGCTATTTCAGAATAGAAGAACCTTACTGTGCAAGTTGTCTTCAAGACAATAATATAGAGCATTTCGTATTAAAATGTAAGAAGTATGAACAAATGAGAATACCAATATTAGATTATTTGCAGGCATCGAATTTACCTATAAATATAGAAGAGGAGTTAAGAATAGACAGCCTTTTGGGAACTGCATAAGAAAGTCAAAAAGTATTTAACAAGAGCACAAGTTAATATATAGTAATTGTGAATGTAAAGGTCTGATGCTGTTCTAACAATACACATGACTGTTTACAGGTGAAAGTCAATTAAATATGTTAAATGCAGTTATATAACTGGAACCACCAGGCCATTACACCCCACCCACTTAATATTATACTTGTTTGGAGTTTCTGTTTCATTTTGTTCGGGTTTTTCTCGTTTTTGTTTGGGTTTTTTAAACATACAAGCATAATTGATAAGTGTAATTTGCCCTATTTACAATGATTTGACAGGTGTGATGCCAGTTTCCCATATCGGCAGTTTTTTATATTATTTGGAATTGAAACAATATATATCCTAATTATAACCCAACACAGGTTGTACGGGATAATTTTAATTATTAAATAAAACTAAAATAGTGTAATTTTATATTGTTCACCCACTTTTAAGGCTAGGTCTAAACTGATGTGGTTTTTAAGTTCGCTTTACTCTTTGGTAGCACAGTGGTTAGTGCACTGGCTTCCTAGCTCGGTGGTCCATTGTTCGATCCTAAGTTGAGGTGGGATTTTTTATACCGCAAACGGCTCCGGGGTCAACCCAGCCTCATGAATTGCATACCAGAGCAACTTCTGGGAAGGCGGTCGGCGCGATGCTGACCACATCACCACTAGTGTGCCGATGGTCAAGAAAATATGGGCCTAACACCATGTCAAGATGCAATTTTGAGAAGTTGCTACGGGTGTATGCTCCTGGGTGAGCAAAGTTTATTAGGTACATTGTTGTGGCAAACGTGATTGCAATGTAAGTCAAGTTAAACGTTTGTGAGTTGCATGTGATGTTTGCACGAGCAGCTGAACTTTGATTGTTATGACATGTGACTAAAGTAGTAGTTATTATTGGCTAGAGTTAGCCTGAGGTATTTGAGTACCTCATAAATATGGCATGTACTAGATGGTTTTATATTATGTCGAGATTAACACAGTCTTTGAGTTCATTTATTTATTGCTATTTACAGTGTGGAAACGTGTTCGCTAGACTACGTTGCTGTTGTTGTTGTTGCTGATGGTGTGAGATGAGTGGTAACAGAGATAGTGTCGCTGCTGTCCGATACAAAGCTGTGCGTGTAAGCACCTTATTGTCTCGTGACACACCATATTTCAAATATGTCTCAATGGGCGTGTAACGGGATCCTTTACCTTTTTTTGTCTTTTTACTCTCTTAAGTGTTATTCTAAGTTTTTCTATTACTGATATATGGTGGCTGCTGCAATCTGACCGTCATCATTATCAAATATTCTATTGACACCTGAACAGTTTCTTAGTCCTGGTAATTTTTTTTTATTTTCTAGTTCCTTGACAATTATTATTTCGTTAACTATACCCTGGTGTGTACAGTGAAGAAATGACATGGAAGAATAGAATGTGAAGAAATGTCAATGAAGAACCCGCTCACGTCTGTTGTTTTTCTGTTGTCTAGTTTTCTACTTCTTTATTTCTGACGAGTGCCTGAAAACATACCTTTATGTTTGTTTAATATTTATTTACTGTTTACAGGCCTCGGGTTTCCCTTCCTTATGTGTTATAACTATTTGTAATGCTGCTGTTTGAACCGTGCTCGAGGGTTCTTATTGGTGTCTTCCGGTGTCATTTGGTCAACGTTTGAGCTGTGCAGAACAGCGGAACTTTCAGTAACGCTATATCTACATTGTACTTTTTGAATCGTCTCTTGTGTGTTGTTATCATCGTCACCTGTGACACAGGAGCATCTGTTTAGTGGATCAAGCCAGCGCCTTATCCATGGCCACGTATGTAAATTTTTGTACATATAATTATTGAAATTTATTTGATTGTTTTCATATTGCATTACTGTTTTTTTTTTTTCCATTGCGCTCTCTCCATTATTTATTTGTGTGAGAAACCTTTTTTCAGATTTTAAATTAGTTATTTATCTTTATTTTATTTTGTTGTTTTTGTATTTATCCCATTATTGTTAATATTACAATACTTTTAGTTACTTACATTTTTCGCTTGCAGTACTTAGATTATTTAAGTTAGTTTTTATTTCCTATGTCATGCGGTAGTTTCTTGATTAGCGTCGTGTCACATCATTGTTTAATGCTGCTTTTGTTACGTCAAAGAATATCAGTTATTTTGTAATTTTTTTTTTCTAAAATGGTGGATAGGGTGGTGAATTCAACGAATCTTTCTTCTTTAAGAAGGAATTTGTGTTGGATCGTCTTCTGTAGGGTTTTGCAACATTAATTATGGCGGGGATTAGAGGTCAGTATTTGACCTGGTGGTCTGATTGTAGCCCTGCATAATTAGTAGCACATAATTGTGTATTAGCTGCGTTGGTCGTGTTTCTTATACATTGAGTTGTGTGTTAAGCTTTCCTTAAGTCAAGTTTTTACTGTTGTATCCTCCAGTCAGTATCTTACTATCATTGTAAATATGTTATTTTTTTCATTCTCGTGTGTTTGTTCGTTAAACAGGTTCTGGTTTTGTATAAATGTATCTATTTCTACTCGTCTTTTTCTGTCATCTTTGTCCCCAACCTGTTGGTGGTTGTTTGTTTGCTGTTGTCCCCAACCTGTTGGTGGTTGTTTGTTGTTGTCGCCAACCTGTTGGTGGTTGTTTGTTTGCTGTTGTCCCCAACCTGTTGGTGGTTGTTTGTTGTTGTCCCCAACCTGTTGGTGGTTGTTTGTTTGCTGTTGTCCCCAACCTGTTGGTGGTTGTTTGTTGTTGTCCCCAACCTGTTGGTGGTTGTTAGTTTTGTGATTCGTACTCTACATTATCATCATTGACATTGTTGTTGTCCCTATTTTGAGGTAACTTTATTGTCAGTAATTGGACCAGGAATTGTGAGACAGACCTGTAGTGTTTAGTGGTAGCTACAGTTTGACGACATCAATGACATTTACAATTTGATTTTTGTTAGTTTATCTTTGGCTGTTGTACTTTTGCATTGCAGCCACAGTACATGTTAATGCAGATTCAATTGACATATATTGTTACTTTTTGGTTTTGCAAATATTTTTGACGCTTTTTGCTAAAATTTCCTTAGAGCATCATTTCCAGCTTTACTGCGTTTTTTTTTTAGAGATCACAAGTTGTAATTTTTTATAGTTAGAGATATTACTGTTTATAAGCTACCGTGGCTAGCGTGAGATCAAACTTGTATTAATTAAAGGCTGATATAACTTTTGCCTTAGAGAAATTTGTAAAAAGTTGGTTATTGGACCTCGCCAAGGACACAGTCTGGGAATGTGGTGGGATCCACATTCTCGTACTCTGGGTGCCGCTTGTTGTTGTGATTTGAGATTACAACGTAGCCTCTATATTTGATAGACTCGAGGGACAATGCCGAGTCATATATTAGTAGAAGAAGAGTGAGGACAGCCCTACTCTGTTGTTTCGGGCCCAGAGGTGGTTGAGGCGCGAGAGGGAAGCTCTCTGTGTTAGCGCAAGGTATTATAGTCTATGACACAACAGGAAGGGCAACCCGAGGCCTGTAAACGGTAAATTAATACGAGACAAACATAAAGGTATGTTATCAGGCACTCGTAAATAACAGAAGTGATTGCGTCATTAATAGGCTGAACTGCCCATGGTAAACTTCCGGTGTTATGTCTTGCGGTTCGCACTAATGACCTGTCATCGAAGCATCATTTTTTGGTGATGCGTAGATGGCAAGGAGGATAGTGTGATTTGCTTGCATAGCTAGGCGTAGGTGTCGCACAGAAGGTCCAGGGTTCGAATCCTGGGTAAGCAACTCATGTCTGTTGTTTTTCTGTTGTCTAGTGTTCTGCTTCTTTATTTCCTACGAATGCCTGATAACATACCTTTATGTTTATCTCGTATTAATTATAGTCTATGCAAGGATCGTGATTCTGGGTAATGAACTATCGCTCTGGGAAGTAGATATAATAATGAAACTAATCAGAGTCAGTTCTGTGTGAACTGTTGATGCCCCGGTAGTATGACTAGTCTGTTTAGCTTTGGTTCTGGGTAATGAACCTATGACGGTATTGCCTCCCCTGCTTTGCAGTAGTGGTCCAACAATGGCCCAAAACTCAAGAGTATCTAATATAGGCTTCAATGGAGTCTATTTACACACAAGATTACTCTTGGCAGAAATGCAGATAGAGGCCAGGAGGAAGACAGCCGATAGGATAGTCTGGCACTCTCTCTTCCAAACCTCTACACCTCACGGTAGAAGGGGAACGACTAAGTAAGTAAGTAAGTAAGAAATGTAGATAGAAGAGTAGTAAAGCTTCTATCACATGGGAGCCTTCACAAGAAATTCAGGTAAGCGAAAACGAAGCTGGCTGTCGCTAAGCACGTTAATTCTGTAACCTGCCGACCACTTTTGTGAAGAATTTATTCTAGCTCGTTAAGCCCCCACCGATGAGTTAATCAGTGGAATAATAATAATAATAATAATAATAATAATAATAATAATAATAATAATATATATAGCTCTGTTTAGAGTGTGTGTTTAATAAATTTGACTGAGACAAACATGTAGTAATAATAATAATAATAATAGCCCCTTCAGTCATAACTGACTATGGGAATGCGCCCCTGAGGTGACAGCCCTCAGCTGCTTATTTTCCTGGTGCTCATTCGACGTTTTCTCCTCACCTCTGCTTCTTGTGTGAGCCTCTCTTCGCCCAATCTGAGGTGGCGCCGTAAATAGCATCGCCATTTAGTGCGTTCGGCAGCTTCATCCTCCCATTTTGCTGGATCCATGTCCAGTGCCCTCATATCTCTCTTGCACACATCTTTGAACCTCAGCTGTGGTCGCCCAACTGTTCTCTTGCCATCTGCTAATTGTCCGTAGAAGATATCTTTTGGGATGCGACCATCTTCCATGCGGCGAACATGGCCAAGCCAGCGAAGTCTGCGCTGTCTAAGAAGCGTATACATACTTTGAAGGCCAGCACGTGACAACACCTCGACATTTGTCACTTTATCTTTCCACGAGATGCAAACATGTAGTACATTTAAAAGATTAAAGCGAAGTAAATTTTGTAACATTACAAATAACAAAATGTAATAATCACTTTAGGTTTAACAGTTTGAAAATAATTTGAATAGTTATGGTTAAAGAAAAGCTATCATCCTCGTATTTAGGGATTGCAAAAAGGGTTAAGAAGTTCAGGTGAGAACATATGTTTGAACTTAGCTGCCAATGACGGTTCTGTCTTTTCACACTGATCACTCGTCTCTGGTCAAGGTTGTCGGGTGTAGCTCGTCTCCCAGAAACTTCAAGGAAAGTCTACACAGTGCGTCCTTTGTCTTAAAGCATAGACCACTGATCCCGTCTTGTTCAAGAAATAGTACGTTCTGATGGCACCACCAATTACTGTGTAGAAGAATAGAAAAGAACGCTCTTCTGAGTATTGCGTTCTCCGACACATAGTTATGTGTCCCCCATCTTCTATTTCACCATCCCACTTAACTCAGAGTTTACCCTCGATGATGATTACATTTAATCCCTCGGGATAAAACTTCCTTTACATTTAAATAGAATAGCTTTTAGCTTTACATGACATTTAAATAAGAGGTTAATAATACAGCTAGACTCGGCTTACATATACATCTCCACTGATTTAAAAGTGTTCACCATATAAATCGAATATACTTTCATTTACATTTACACTTGTGGAAAAGTTTGAAACTTTTTAAATTAAAATGAATATTTTCACATAGACATTTAAACTGGTTTAAAGCTTGAAAACTAATATTAATTTTAAAGTGAATATGTTTATTGGGACATTTACACTGCTTTGAAAATGTAAGTCATGCTTAGAGTGTACATCATTTCTTTTCATCTTTCCCTCCCTGCTCCATAGGGAACCTGGAACTACTTTATGCTTTTAGTTCTCTTTACGAAACTATCAATAGAGCAATCACTAGCCCGTGCAGTGGTGGTTCATGAATCATCATTCTATACGCTGAGGTTGCCAGCCTCAAATGACTTTGACATCCAATAGCGAGGTTTACACAATAAAATTCACATGCTAATACATACATATATGTTAGTTCACATGTTAGTAATAAAATATGAAATGTAAATCACAACTTACGCGACTCCTGGCTACAGACGTCGCACAGATGAATAAAAGAGACGAATCGTTCTCTTTCAACACGTGTCTGGGATTTCTTTTTACAATTTAATTTTGCAATAGACTGCCCCTTCTGACTATGTGTTTCTTCAGTTTCCTAGTTCCAGCGTTCCTTACTACAATTTGAAAGAGATTGCATGTGCTTTATAAGTATTATCTGGTTCTCCAATATAAGGTCCGGATAACAATTAAGAATTATGAATCTAGTTCTTCACTCTGGCGAAGGTCTGATGGTGTCTTTGCGAGCGTGTTAATCACAGAGAAATAAACTGTGAAATTGTCAGCCTATATTCCCTCCAGTGATGTTGTGAATCTAATCAGAAAGATCCAATCATTTCAAACAGGTAGTGTGTGGCACTTTCCAAATAGTTCCTACATGGAAAATTTTCTCAAAAGGTCACGTCTATCATATATGGTAATGTGATGTCTTGCATACACTCTCACCAACACATTTGTAGACTCATATTGTCTAAAATGAAATAAATCCATGATTACGTTTTTAAACAAGGACCGGAAGTGATTATATCACATTTACGCCTCGTGCTAGGGTTATCGTATTTCGCCGGACAAACAAATCTGGTATATTTTAACACTCCTTCCCAACGTAGCTTGAATAAACAAAACACCTTCGCTTGAAAGATGGTCAGACAAATTATGCGATAAAATATTATCGTCGGCCGGGTTACCAAACCTGGCGAAGCGTAAATACGTCTAGGAAGTGGTGAACAATAAGATACACATTACTCCCGTAGCAATTACTGCCATAAGGGAGTGTCGTGTTAGAGACTTCGCTATGCTATGTCCATCATAGAGCAAAATAGTGAAAATAACGAATGAAAAGGCATGATTTATGCCAAATAAAAGCGATGTGAGAAAAATGAAGAAAAGAAAGGATACTGCCGGAGGGCTGAAGGTGTGAAAGATCACACAAACGAGTGAATACCGCACAACATAGTCTGTGGGAGTGTCTTGGCGGAGGTGTCCAATAGTGCCATCATGTCTTACAGTATTTGTTTTGGTTATTGAGATCAGTATTGCAATTTTTCCACTAGAACATTCTTTTTTTTCTTTTTTTTTTGTAAGGCTGCAATGGTAATGTTTTGAGTGTGCCTGAAAATCTGATGTCCATTAACCACTGAGTGAAAAATTGCGTTTTTCTTTTGAAGGGGAGGGTGAATGTCAAGATGCAATTTGAGAAGTTGCTATGGTTGTATGCTCCTGGATGAGCAAGGTTTATTAGGTACATTGTTGTGGCAACGTGATTGCAATGTAAGTCGAGTTAAACGTTTGTGAGTTGCATGATGTTTGCACGAGCAGCTGAACTTTGAATGTTATGACATGTGACTAAAGTAGTAGTTATTATTGGCTAGAGTAAGCCTGAGGTATGGAAGGTGAAAAGGTTATAAGTGTTGAGGATTGTTTCGGGGTTTGCAAGCATGTGAATGTCTGCAGCATTCGCATGATTGCATGTTGAAGATTGTTTCGGGGTTTGCAAGCATGTGAATGTCTGCAGCATTCGCATGATTGCACCACGAACCACCTCAGCTGAATTAATACCCTAAATCGCGCAAATCGATGTATGACGCATCAAGCCTAGTAACCGCAGTCTATGTGTGGCCGTAGCGCCGTCCAGCAGTGTTTCAAAAGTGTAGCAGAGCCACTTATGGATTGTGTATACAATGTGTGGCATGGCCACTGATTAAGGATATGTACATTAAATGGTATACCCATTGTGAATTATAAATAGCGTAAATCCGTATAGATCATGCTGGGAAAGAAATCAAGTAAAAAGGTATAGGACCAGAGAGTCCAAAGTATAATCGCGAATATCGGAGGATACGTTCGCAAGTGAAGTTATATATATATATATATATATATATATATATATATATATATATATATATATATATATATATATATATATATATATATATATATATATATATATATATATATATATATATATATATATATATATATATATATATATATATATATATATATATATGGCGTTAAAGCCTGGCTAGGAAAGCCAAAGTATTGAATAAGTGCACATAGACGGAATATGTGGATATTAAATAAGGATATCACGAGTATTAATAAGTGATAATAATTCCAAGAGACGGATTGGAAAGAGTTTGTTGCAGACTCTAAAACGCTATAGAATTAACGGTTAACTCAGACGTGCAATGTCTGTAGGATGAACATTGAGTAGATCCTAGAACTATGTTTAATGCCAAGTATTAATTGTGTGCAAACGTTATGTATTCATTTGGGAAAAAGAACATATATTAAATATTCAGTCGTCAATGGAACTTGTCTTAATTGCCTGAATTATTCAAGTTCAACTATGTGCTGTGACTGTTGATGAAACCCTTGCAAGGTCAGTCCAGACTATCACATTTATCTACAAGATTAATCATAAAACTAATACACACTGCTAGAGAATTAATATGAAGTAATGAACGACACTGAATTAAATAATAATAATTGAATAACACAATAACGGCTCAAAATCTGCAATTGAACTTTAAGCCGAAATGGTAGAGATGAATATAATACCTAAAGAATTATTGAAGAGCAAACCAATAACTCACGTCTATCGGTGCTGTATCTGGTAAGGATAACGAACAACAGTTCACCCGTAATATCTGGTGTCAGTCCCTAACATCTCGTGTCAGAAAGTGTAGAATTCATCTTCTCCGTTACCCAGTTTGACGAACTAACGTTCAAGTGTCAGGCCCAAGGTGGGAAAATTTCGGTTGAAACAACTTCAAGAACATTTCAGTTCGAAACGGTCAAAGTCACAGTGGAAATTGAATAGTTCGAATAATTTTATTCAAGACGCAAGTCAAATCTGGCAACTCAAGTACGCACAGAAATCTACGAATGTCAAGGTCGAGTCAAAATTCCTGCTAACGGTCACTTTCAGCGCTGAGGTAACTTGATCTTACTTCTTCAAATCGTTGATCCTGAACCGACCCAGAGAACAGTGAAGACCAGCCATACCCTTGCTGTACGTCCAGATCCACCGGGAATATATTTCGACAGAAATTCGTTCGATACTAAATGTGAAAGTATTATCTTCAATCAATCGGACGTCTGCTGCTCAATGGGGACGACTCAAACAGCTGTGTGAATCTTGTTGTGGTTTTCATAAATCACAATGGCGGGATCTTATTAAGATAAGTTCTTGTCTAGATTAGAGCTCCTGACTAGAGTGTGCTGTCCAGTTGGCTAGCTTTGGCCTTCAATTTTCTCCCCTGTCACTTGCCTGTTTTATTTGCAGTTCTACTCATCATCATTATGTGTATAAAACCTATCTGTTTTATGTAAATTCGTGGGAAGGTTGGTTAGGGCTTATTCTGTACTTGGATATATTTCCTTGCGGAAAAATTCAAGTAAGAATAACGACTTTTAGGGCTAAATGATTGTATTTGCTGACTGAAGAACTAACTCTTTTGTTAGGATATAAATTAACTGAAGCTCCAGTTCGCAATACAAACATATTTTTGTGTGCTAGTTGTGACGTCACGTGCCTACGTCAATTTTAATTTGTATAACCTAGTTTCCGTATTGTTTACAATTTTATTCGTCTGTGATCTAAAATCTCTTGTCTCATTGTTGATTTAAGGACGACTTGTATTGTAACATTTTTGTAATGTTATTTAAACATTTCATTTCCTCTTATTTATATGTCTAGTTCCTACTTAGTTTCTTTATATCTGTTTGATGGTGTCGTATAACTGAACATATCATTTCATTGTAGTTCATTTTCTTGTTCCATCCATTGTTTATTGTCACCTGTGCTTGTCTCTGCCTTACATTGAATATCATAGTTACATTGCATTAACTGATATCACATATTCATAATATATTTACTGACAAATAATATACTTACATAAATTTTTGAGAAACGTATCACCATGTCTACGTTAGAATATTTTATCAAGATTGGACAGAGCTTAGGTAAATCTGGAGATGATCTTCTTATTTATGCTGAGACTAGATATGAAAAGAACTTATCTCAGAATGAGAGAATTGAACAACGTGAGGCTATTAAAAGGGCAGATGAACTTAAAAAGTTGGAATTAGCCCAAGTAAAAGAACTTAAGGGAAAAAAATGGCTCAACAAGATAAAGAGAGAGAATTACAAAAAGAACTTAAGGAAAAAGATATGGCTCAACAAGAAAAAGAAATGGCTCAAAAAGAAAAAGAAATGGCTCAACAAGAAAAAGAGAGAGAATTAGAAAAGGAAAAAATAGAATTAAGGAAAATGGAACTTCGTCAATTAGACCTGGCTCATAAACATGCTATGGAGCTTGAATCTTTAAGACTAAATGCTGAGAAAGAACAGGCTTTGGAATTTGCTAAGGTACTATCAGATCAGTCTAAGCCTTTGGCTAATTCAAATGTATTTTACCCTAAATTGAAGATACCACATTTCAATCAGTCTAGAGATTGCGTGGATTCCTTTTTATCCAGATCTATTATGAAGGTTACAGGTTTAAATATACCTAAGGAAAGATGATGTAGTATCTTGGTTGATTTTTTGACCGGGAACTCACTCAAAATTTTCATGAATCTGGATGAGAAAAGCAGAAACGATTTTGATGTCGTAAAAGAAGTACTTCTGAGACGGTTCCAGTTAACTGAATCTGGATTCCGAGATCGTTTCCATACGGCTAAGCCAAGTAAGGATGCTGAATTTGGGGAATTTATTGCTTCAATTGAACATTTTTTCAATAGATGGATAGATTTGTCAGGTATTACCAAATCATATGAAGGGTTGATGGATCTCATGCTACGGGATAAAGTGCTATCCTCGTGTAGTCATGAATTAGAATCCTTCCTACAGGAGAGACACCCTAACTCTATTGAAGAATACGAAAAACTCGGTAGACAATTTGTCACGGCACATCCAAACAAGGATGTACATAGATCTTTTCCTCGAGATCCTATGCCTGCGTGCTCAGCACTCCACGATCATAGATCTTATGATCACCGACCTAGATCGAAGAGCGTCGACCGACGATATCGTACAAATTTTCGTCAAGAATATCGGGGGTCTTACAACTTCCCTCGTTATCGCTCTCCTTCAAGATTCTACCGTCGGAGTTATCGAGGTTATTCACCTTATGATCGTGGATGCCACAAAGGTAGGGGTCGTGATGATTATCACAAACAGTATCATAGAGATTACAATGATCATAGATCATCATACAATAAGAGTGATGATAACGATGAGTCAACAGAATTTTATTATGACAAAAGGAAGGCATTCAAAAAGAAAACAGGTCTATCTAGATCTTCTTCGAAGAACAATGACAAATTTAGTCATGCTAATGCATGTACTAGCAAAAGAGATCATGATAGCGATGAGAACAAACATGCTAATTCATGTAGTATGTTAGATGACTCTTGTTATGTTTGTCAATCACATCTGATATCAGATAGGAAAAAGACATTTCTTTCCGGACACACTATGTCTTCAATGTCTGCTTGTAAGAATTTAGGACGTCTCACATACCATAAGGGATTTTTATATGGAAAAGAAGTAAGAGTTTTGAGGGACAGCGGATGTTCCACGGTCGGAATTCAGCACTCGCTTATCGAGCCCTCTGCATTCACGGGTAAAACTGTGAAATGCGTTACATTTGGTGGGAATGTGGAGAAATTCCCAGTAGCACGTGTCTATATTGACACACCTTTTTACACAGGTACTGTTCACGCCTGCGGCTTAAGAGCTCCCGTGGCTGAAATAATTGTAGGTAACATACCTGGAGTTAGAGATTGCACTCCAGATGAGGTCGCAAGATGGGTTGAATCTCACCCACTGGTGGCAAATGCTGTTGTCACCAGAGCACAACAGTTGGTTACAGATATGGCCACCCCACCTACACCTGTATTAGAGACAATTATGTCTCCGGGCGTCGTTGCTGAATCACCAGCGGCGTTCGCAGTAAAACAAAGAAATGATCCAAGTTTACAGCGTTTATTTGCGCTAGCAGAGAAAAAAGTTATTAAACATACGAGATCAGCACAACATTGGTTTCAAGTTAAGAAATCCATACTAACAAGATACTATGATGATGGTATTTCTATTATTCATCAGGTGGTGGTTCCAAAAGAATATAGACCATTGGTGTTACAGTCAGGGCATGACTCTCCCATGGCAGGGCAGATGGGCATTAAAAGAACATTATTTAGAGTCACGTCACAATTTTATTGGCTTGGCGTCAATAAGGACACAAAAATGTATTGCAGGTCATGTACGACATGTCAGAGCATATCACGGAAGGGCAGATTCCATACGGCACCCTTACAAATCACTGACGTACCAGAAAGACCATTTAAAAAGATAGCAATATATATTATTGGTCCTTTATCAATTCCAGCTAATAATGGGTTCCGATATATCTTAACCTGTATAGATCTTTGTACCAGGTGGCCTGAGACCATACCTCTGAAAACCATTACTACTGCATCAGTATCTGATGCATTATTTTCAAATTTTTGTCGTATTGGTTTTCCGGAAGAAATCTTGTCGGACAGAGGTTCACAATTCACCTCAAACATTATGAAGGAGGTGGAGTCGATGCTATCCATTCATCATTCGTTTTCCAATGCATACCATGCACAAACGAACGGGGTTTGTGAGCGCTACAATGGGTCGCTCAAACAGATTCTTCATAATATCACTGAGGAATGTCCTCGTGACTGGGACCGGCTCCTTTGTGCAGCCTTATTTGCATATCGAGAGGTCCCCCACGAAAGCACGGGCTTTAGTCCGTTTGAGCTCGTTTATGGCTCTAATCCGCGTGGCCCAATGATGATTTTAAGGAATTTGTTGGTCGGATCATCAGTAGATGAATCCACTCGTACTAGTTATGAGCTAGTTATTGAACTTCGACAAAGAATCTTTGATGCGTGCACCTATGCATCTGATAGCATCAAATCAGCTACACAAAAATCTAGATTATTCCATAATCAAAATAGAACATTACGATATTTTAATCCTGGGGAAAAAGTTTGGTTACTACTTCCTCATGATGACAATAAACTTTTGGTTTCATGGCAGGGTCCATTTGTGATCATTAAACGGGTCACGGATGTTGATTACGCTATAAACATAAGAGGGAAAATTAAGACTTTCCATGTCAATATGCTGAAATTGGCAGTGGAAAGACCACAAGAGTTAATTCCCATTATTAACTCTGTTTCTGAGTCTTCAGCTCATATTTGTTCCTTCGCATTAGTGAATGAGGAAGATACTACACCTTCGATTCCTCTACAGTTTTCTTTACCATCTTTACAATCTTCCGAATCTTGGAAGGATGTCACAATTTCTTCGACTTTGTCATCTACACAACAAAGTCAAGTTCAAGAAATCCTTCTTTCTTTTAATGATGTACTTACTGACCTTCGAGGTCGAACATCTCTGATTTCTCATGATATCATTCTGACAGACAATCATCCTATTAAATTAAGACCTTACCCTATTTCTCTACATCACAAAAATAGGGTTGAGAAGGAACTGAAGGATATGATAAGATTGGGAGTTATATCTCCATCAGAGTCACCTTATGCTTTTCCTATGGTAATTGTGAAAAAGAGGGATGGTTCGCTCCGTATTTGTATTGATTTCAGACGTCTTAACAGTATCACAATTAATGACGCTGAACCAATGCATTTGTTGGACGACCTACTTTCTCAAGTTTCACAAGCTACCTACTTTAGTAAATTAGATCTGTCGAAAGGATATTGGCAGATACCTCTTACAGAACATGCCAAGCCTTTCACCGCCTTTACTACTCTATTTGGATTGTTCCAATGGAATTACATGTGCTTCGGCCTTGTAAACGCGCCTGCGACATTTGTGCACATGATGCGCCGCCTTCTGGGCGATAGAAAAGATGTCATCACATACATTGATGACATCTGTCTATTTCACGACTCATGGGAAGACCACATTACCGGTTTGTCTTCTCTACTTCTTACACTACGACAAAATGGTTTGACTGTAAGACCTTCTAAGGTCCAGATAGGTTGTCGGGAGATTACATTTCTGGGTCACCGCATAGGTAACCACAGATTACATCCTGACGACAATACAGTCAAACGCATACTAGATATTGCTACCCCATCATCGAAGAGGCAAGTGAGAAGCTTGTTGGGGTTAATTAATTATTATCATAAATTCATACCACACCTCTCACAGATTTCTGCTCCTTTGTCCGGATTGCTGGCCAAAGGTAGTCCAAAAATAATTTATGGACACCGCAGTGCAAAGAAGCTCTGATTAAGATAAAGAATTTATTTAAGAATCCTCCTATTCTATTATTACAAAATTTACATGTGCCATTTGTGATTCAAACAGATGCTTCGAGTTGAAGAATCGCAGGATGTTTGCTTCAATGCTATGAAAAAATTCTACATCCGTGCTTGTTTGTATCACGCAAGCTTACACCTACTGAACAAAAATATGCAACAGGCGAGCGCGAGCTTTTGGCTGTGGTCTGGTGCCTGGAGAAACTGTCTAAATATCTGATCGGGAAGAAGTTTTATATTCAGACAGACCACAGCCCACTTACGTTCATCACTGCCAGAACAATGCGTAATGCGAGAATACACAGATGGTTCCTATTATTACAGGAGTTCGCATTTACCATTATACCGATTTCTGGAACAGATAATAATCTCGCCGACTTGTTATCTAGAAATTTTTCTTCACAGGATTGAATATGACTTTGTCTTTTGGGCGTGACCAAAGTTGACTATATGTATATGATTTTGGGATTGTCATTTCTAATTATGACTGTTAATTTAGTTATAACATACTTGATGATTGATAACATTCATAGATCATAGTCGGGTACATCTTCGCCACGAGTGTCACATTTGGGAGCGAGGGGGATGATGTTGAGGATTGTTTCGGGGTTTGCAAGCATGTGAATGTCTGCAGCATTCGCATTTATTGCATATTGAGGATTGTTTCGGGGTTTGCAAGCATGTGGATGTCTGCAGCACTCGCATGATTGCACCACGAACCACCTCAGCTGAATTAATACTGGAAATCGCGCAAATCGATGTATGACGCGTCAAGCCTAGTAACCGCAGTCTATGTGTGGCCGTAGCGCCATCCAGCAGTGTTTCAAAAGTGTGGCAGAGCAACTTATGGATTGTGTATAAAATGTGTGGCATGGCCACTGATTAAGGATATGTACATTAAATGGTATACCCATTGTGAATTATAAATAGCGTAAATCCGTATAGATCATGCTGGGAAAGCAATCAAGTAAAAATGTATAGGACCAGAGAGTCCAAAGTATAATCGCGAATATCGGAGGATACGTTCGCAAGTGAAGTTATATATATATATGGCAGTTAAAGCCTGGCTAGGAAAGCCAAAGTATTGAATAACTGCACATAGACGGAATATATGGATATTAAATAAGGATATCACGAGTATTAATAAGTGATAATAATTCCAAGAGACGGATTGGAAAGAGTTGGTTGCAGACTCTAAAACGCTATAGAATTAACGGTTAACTCAGACGTGCAATGTCTGTAGGATGAACATTGAGTAGATCCTAGAACTATGTTTAATGCCAAGTATTAATTGTGTGCAAACGTTATGTATTCATTTGGGAAAAAGGACATATATTAAATATTCAGTCGTCAATGGAACTTGTCTTAATTGCGTGAATTATTCAAGTTCAACTATATGCTGTGACTGTTGATGTAACCCTTGCAAGGTCAGTCAAGACTATCACATTTATCTACAAGATTAATCATAAAACTAATGCACACTGCTGGAGAATTAATATGAAGTAATGAACGACACTGAATTAAATAATAATAATTGAATCACACAATAACGGCTCAAAATCTGCAATTGAACTATAAGCCGAAATGGTAGAGATGAATATAATACCTAAAGAATTATTGAAGAGCAACCCAATAACTCACGTCCAACGGGGCTGTATCTGGTAAGGACAACTAACAACAGTTCACCCGTAATATCTGGTGTCAGTCCGTAACAATAAGGTTGTCCAAAGGGGAGTTGACAGACGTTTTATAAGCGAACGGATGTGTCCCGTTGTTGCTCTTGTGTAGAAGAGCTGGTGTTTGTTGTGTGGTTTTACTTGTTGCTAGGATCGATGTTATATATGATCTTGGAAGTTGTCGTAGTCCCAGAAGTGATATTAGTATTACTTGAATACTGGTAGGTTGTCGAGATAGATTGGCAATTTCTTGTGCTTTTTGAGTATCTCACAAATATGGCATGTACTAGTTGGTATTATATTATGTCGATATTGACACAGTCTAAGTTTATTTATTTATTGCTATATTCAGTGTGGAAACGTGTACGCTAGACTACGTTGCTGTTGTTGCTGTTTCTGATTGTGTGAGATGAGTGGTAACAGAGATAGTGTCGCTGCTGTCAGAGACAAAGGTGTGCGTGTAAGCACCTTATTGTCTCGTGACACACTGTCTTCCAAATATGTCTCAATGGGCGTGTAAATGGATCTTTTACCTTTTTTGTCTTTTTACTTTCTTAAGTTTTATTCTAAGTTTATCTTTTACTGATAAATGGTGGCTGCTGCAATCTGACCGTCATCATTATCAAATATTCTATTGAGACCTGAACAATTTCTTAGTCATGGTAATTTTTTAATTCTCTACTTACTTGACATATTTTATTTGATCTTTGAACAGCGTATACTCAAGTTCTCGTTTTAGACTGTAATTCCAAGTTACTGTTCACTATCCTACTGTAACAGCGCCATGTTGTCATCGCCATTATCTCCGTGGTTCACTGCCTTTTTACCACAACATCTTCAAGAGGAAGATATATTACTAGGCCACAATAAAGCCTAGAAATATTTGTGTTTCATATTTGTGTTTTCGCTCCTTCTAGAGCATCCATCGCGTGTGTTATATGCGTGGCCCAATTACTACTCGCGCACACTAAGTTCAGCGATTAGCCCTAGCGGCCTATATAAAGAAGTGCTTGGAAGCAGAGCCCTCTCTCTTCGTCAGTCGCCTCAAAGAAACCAAAGTCGATCTGTAGATGCCTTGAACACGTGAGTTAATTTAGGTAGAAGGTCATTCCTCAATATTTCGGTCTATAGTGTCAGAAAGAATATAGGGCTGTAGGTCTGCCACCTATTTGGTATCATGTTTGAGAAAATAGATGAATGTGTTTCCAAAGGCGATTTATTTTAAGGCATAATAATTTAGTCTTGAAGTTATAGATGAGTGAAAATATGTGTGGATAGATTTTACTAGTGTTATGTCCAGATTGCGGCTGTAAGGATATTGTAAGAACCTATTCCATTCATGAGACCGGGCAGAAAGGCAAATACAGTAGGAACCTATTTCATTATTGGAACTGGACAGAGATGATATCAAGGATTAAAATTTAGATAATATTTGCTAGTGCCAAGATGGCAGCTAGGGCCACGTGTTAAATGTGCATAAAGATGGCGCCAGTGAGTCTGCATTAACACTCTTAGTTACCACGTTCTATAGGCCTGATACGAGGGACGGTCAAAAAGTAATGATTCGTAATTTTTAATTTCATTCAATAGGCAAGAAAAGAGATAAAATTCACATTGAAATGTAGCCCCAAGTCTGAACTTCAAAAAATTTTTTCTCAATGTAGTCTCCGTTATTTGTTACAGTTTTTGTCCATCTTTTCACAAGAGCATGTATCCCCGCACGGTAAAAATTTATGTCCTTTTTCCTAAACCACTGACGTACGGCGCGTTTAGTGGTCTCGGTGTCCTCAAAGTGATGTCCGCGAAGATCTTCTTTCAGTGGTCGAAACAGATGAAGTCAGAAGGTGCAAGATCGGGACTGTAAGGGGGATTTGATAATAATGTCCAGCCAAATTCTGCAATCGCATCAATGGTGCGTTTAGCGGTGTGTGGCGCGGCATTATCGTGCAACAGTAGTGCAGTTCTCTTATCTTTTAATGGGTAAAGTCGCCGAAGACGACCTCTAAGCTTCTTCAAAGTTTCAATGTAACGGTCTGCATTCACCGCGTTCCCCTGTTCCAAGAAGTCGAGAAGAATCACACCCTTCTCATCCCAAAACACGGAGGCCATAACTTTCCCTACAGATGGTGAACTTTTGAACTTCTTTCTTATCGGCGATGTTGTGTGATGCCATTCCATTGACTGCCTCTTGGATTCTGGTTCAAAAAAATGAACCCAAGTCTCATCACCTGTCACAATATTCGATAAAAACTCTTCTCCTTCAGTTTTGTAACGGTGCAGGAGGTTGATGACTATGGTTTTCCTTGTTTCTTTATGTCTGTCTGTCAATATTCTATGACATAACGTTGTTTTAACCGAACGTCTTTGGCACCCATTTTTAAACTGTTACAGTGGTGCCACCTGTTAACGAAACAGGTTGGTAATGCTATACAATGCAGAAGAGTGTTTGAGGAATCCTGCTAAATTTACAAATTGCAGTATTTACATACATAAAAAATAGGAGGCATTACTTTTTTACCTTCCCTCGTATGTTAAGCTGTTTATTATTTGAGAGATCAGTGGGCTTATTATAACCTTTGCTAGTTTTGTTAAGTCAAGAGTAATTTTATTTTATTCTTTGATGTAAGGGTAATTTAGTGTATTTCACGATAATTGATTATTCTGCTGTATATCTTTAGTGGGTTAATTTGAGGTGAGGATAGTCATTTAGATTTCTGGTAAGCGCAATGCCACTCCTATGTGCGTAACGCACTTTGAGACAGAGGTGTTTCTCTGTTTGCTCCATGCGGAGCATAGAAACACCAATGCAGCTGGTGTCCATCACAAGCGCACAAGAAGCATTTTTATGCTATTGCAGTGGTTGTTTCGGTAACGATTTGTTTTATATGATGAGTTCCCAATCTCATCAGTCGGCATATACAACATGCTTCAGAGTGCAGGGACGAATATTGAGATGGATCAGTTGCGAAGTGGTGGTTTATGCTCATTAATGAGAGTATTCGTTGTACATATAGTTGAATATTATTCTATGTCCATTTTATTATTATTTAATTATGGTTATGTGTAGAATGGTTTATGAGTACACGCGGGTTCACTTGGAGATATATATTTCTCTTCTCGCTCCTTATGGAGCATGGGGCCACCAATGTGGCTGGCATCCACATGAGGCCCTCACAAAGCGTTCAGATGCTCTTGCAGTAGTGGTTTCTGTAGCACTCTGTGTTACATGGTGAGATTGCCAGCCTCATGAACAACACCATACTAGTCTCATTGGACGACATGCATGAGTGTGTGTATGTGTGATAATTGAGTGTGTCAGGTGGCCGGGAAGGACTGTTTGGCAGGTGAGAGTATCGTTTCTCGTTATTTAAGTATTATGATTTTAACTAGTCGGTGCTTTGTTTGCGTTTCAAGATTAGCAATTGAGCACTGCCTGTGTGTTTTGTTTGCTTTTTTTTATTTGTTTAATGTTTGCTTCATGTGCTTGTTGTCACTACAGGATTGTGTGATTAAATACAGCCCCTGCCTTAGAATCAAGAGTGTTATTGTTGATCGGGTCGGTTGTGAGTGTGCAAGAAAGTGATCACATATCACAATAGCATCATCATCATCTCGCCCACCCTATCACACTACTAATATTCTTCTAATTATAATGTGTGCCTAGGTTCTCCTAAACCTATATTTACTTGATTCGTAGTTTATGTAATTGATATCAGTATCTACCTTTTTAATTTCCTTCTACTCCGACATGTTATACACGCTATTAAAATCTTATATATATACTGTTCAAAAAATGAAACGCATAGCTATCCGAGGGAGCGTTTTTATGAGTTTGTAAGTAAAATTTGGTGCTAGGGTATATAAAAACCAGCCTAAAATGTTCTTTACAGTGTCACATGCACGTGTTGACCTGAATTGCGTTCGTTTTTGTAATCGTTACAACGCAGTGGTCAATAGTGTATATGACGCAATTTTTGACCACAGCTCATGTTGCGCGCACGTGAAAGCAACAACATTTGGTGTGAACACTATTCACTGACTACGCAACTGAAACCCTATAAAAGGATAACGCTACACACAAAAAATTCAGTTAATTTTCAAGCAGACATTTATGCCGTCTCTATCGATAAATTTAAGGAACATTGCTATTGGCCGTTTGCACGCAGGCGAAAGTCAAAGTCAGGTTGCCAGGCATCTAAATGTGCATCTGAGTACCATCAGTCGACTTTGGCACCTGTTCCACGCATCCATGCCCAGAAGATGCCAGTCGCTGATCGATGCAAGTGGAGGCCACACACCATACTAACGGGAAAGCCCGTACCCCAAAAACTCTCGTGACCCAGATGCAAAACAACTGTCAATTGATTGGTTGAACCCTAAGGTATTCTTTTGTGCAATTTGAACAATTAACTCATTAAATTAAAAAAGTTATTGAATGTCAAAATTATGGCTATGTTTGTGCCTTCAGTAGCTATGCGTTTCTTTTTTTGAACAGTATAATTCAAATGGCGCAAACTCCGTATTTTCGTTGGGAATTTCTCTATAGGCGAAGAGAATAGCGGGTAATATTCTATCCCAATCTTGTGGATACTTAGTCGTAACCTTTCCCAACATTTGTTTTAAACTTCAGTTAATCTTTCTATACTGTCCAAAAAAAAGAAACGCATAGCTACTGAAGGCACACACATAGCCATAATTTTGACATTCAATAACTTTTTAAATTTAATGAGTTAATTGTTCAAATTGCACAAAAGAATACCTTAGGGTTCAACCAATCAATTGACAGTTGTTTTGCATCTGGGTCACAAGAGTTTTTTGGCGTACGGGCTTGTCCGTTCGGCTGGTGTGTCGCCTCCTCTTGCAACGGTCAGCGCCTGGCATCTCTTCTGGGCAAATGCATAAAACCGGTGCCAAAGTCGACTGATGGTACTCTGATGCACGTTTAGATGCCTGGCAACTTGACTTTGACTTTCGCCTGCGTGCAAACGGCCAAAAGCAATGTTCCTTAAATTTATCGATAGAGACGGCATAAATGTCTGCTTGAAAATTAACTGAATTTTTTGTGTGTAGCGTTATCCTTTTATAGGGTTTCAGTTGCGTAGTCAGTGAATAGTGTTCACCCCAAATGTTGTTGCTTTCACGTGCGCGCAACATGAGCTGTGGTCAAAAATTGCGTCATATACACTATTGCCCACTGCGTTGTAACGATTACAAAAACAAACGCAATTCAGGTCAACACGTGCATTTGACACAGTAAAGAACATTTGTGGCTGGTTTTTATATACCCTAGCACCAAATTTTACTTACAAACTCATAAAAACGCGCCCTCGGATAGCTATGCGTTTCTTTTTTTGAACAGTATATATATATATATATATATATATATATATATATATTATATATATATATACTTATATATATATATATATATATTATATATATATATATATATATATATATATATATACCGTATATTTGTGTATGCCAAAAATATCTCCACTGCATATCTACTCTAATGCATCTGTCATGATATACATGACGTGTGTACATGTGCGTGGGTAAAGAATGGTGTAACCTGTTTATAGTGTAATTTTATTGAAGTATGCAAGCTTTGGATGTTACATTTAAAGTTCACTGTTAGAAGCATGTAGCATGGTTGAAGAATACTCAGGGGCGTACATGTGTGAATCAAGGTTTACGGGAACATGTGAAAAGCGTGCGGAGTGAATGTAGTTAGTTTACTTGTCAGAGAAGAATACTGAGATGTTAAGGGGAGTCTGTGGTATCCGTCGTCGGAGACGGTCGGTGTTTTCTAGAGTATGTGAATAGTGTCTGTGATTTTGATTATGATATATTTGATGTGACGCGATGATGTTCCGCGTAAGGTGTATTTACAAGTCCTTTATATAAGTATATGAGTTTTAGGAGAACTGCCGTAAGACGGGATTAAAACAGTTGAATGGGAAAAAACAAAAAAACACACACACAAATAGTAATACGTCTTACAAGGAGAAAGGACAACAGAAACCTACGATGCGGCCACAAGGCCTTCGTCAGGGACAGACAAACAAGAGACAGGAGGGAAAGAAAATGAGAATTAAGTAGAGAACATGAAACTATAAAAATAAGAGAAAAAAACTCCCTTATGTCCAGTCACATGGTGAAGCAAGATGGCTGCCACTAAACCGGAAAGCGGAAGTCGATAATAAATTAAAAACAAAAAAATAAGAAATAGTGAAAACAAGGACCGGAAAAGAGTGAGGAAAAAAAATAATAATAATATAAATATTAAAATATATAAAGTGAGGGAAAAGCGATTTAGAGTCACGTCACAATTTTATTGGCTTGGCGTCAATAAGGACACAAAAATGTATTGCAGGTCATGTACGACATGTCAGAGCAAAGCACGTAAGGGCAGATTCCATACGGCACCCTTACAAATCACTGACGTACCAGAAAGACCATTTAAAAAGATAGCAATATATATTATTGGTCCTTTATCAATTCCAGCTAATAATGGGTTCCGATATATCTTAACCTGTATAGATCTTTGTACCAGGTGGCCTGAGACCATACCTCTGAAAACCATTACTACTGCGTCAGTATCTGATGCATTATTTTCAAATTTTTGTCGTATTGGTTTTCCGGAAGAAATCTTGTAATAATAATAAAATATATAAAGTGATGGAAAAGCGATTTAAAAAAAAATAATAATAATACAATTTATATTAAAATATACAAAGTGAGGGAAAGCGATTAAAAAAAAATGTGTGATCGCATCAAATTAGACAGTCATAATACAATTGGGACTAGATAGAGAAAGGCGTCTCAGACAAAAGAATGTTGGGTATTCATACAGTGTGGTTTAAAGCAACCCATAAGATGGATGAGGCGTTGTTCCTGGTGAAACCGATTGTTGGCGTCCGAGGAACAGGATCTGATGGCCTTCACCTGGATGTCAGTGGCACCGTGGTGGTCAGGGCCATTGAAGTGGATGGCCACAGGTGTGGATTTAAAATATGAGATGTCGTACAGGTGTCTGCAGAATAGGTCGCCCAGTCGTGTGCCCGTTTGGCCGATGTAAGTAATGGTGCAACGTTTGCATATAATAGCATAAATAACGTTGCGTGACTCACATCTTAAGCCATGGGTGATGGTGAACTTGGCGTTAGAGAACGAGACTGAATGTGTTCGATTACATACTGAAATGTCTTAGATCGTGTACGGTTACATGGCTTGGTCCCAAAGTGGCCATCGTTGACGGTTTTCAAACGGCTGTGGACTCGGAGGTCCCTCAAATTTTTATCCCGTCTATATGCCAGCAAGGGTGGCTCACTAAACACTTCCCGAGCCGCTGGGTCAGCATGGAGGAGAGGTAGGTGACAATACAGGATCTTTTTATCAGCAGTGTTGTGAGGGTGATAGGTCATTATTACCTTGACTATATCACATGAGGTTTTTTGGCGGGGTTTGAGGGCCTCTAGATGTGAGATAGGGAGAACACGCTCTAAGGCAGAGGTGAAAACATCCTCTGGATACTGTCTGTTACGACAGAAGTCCAACATTTCTTGTGCTCGGCATAGAAAGTTGTCATCATCTTGGCATAACCGACGGAGACGGAGACGTTGTGAGAAAGGCAAGGAGTCACGACAAGCCGGAGGATGAGAGGAAGTATAAAGGAGGTAACTGTGTGCATCAGTGGGTTTGTAGTACACCGAAGTGGTGAGGTGGGGGAGTGATGGTGACAACAATGTCGAGGAAATTAAAAGAGACAGTGGAGATGTGAGAGGTGAATTGGATCGCAGGGTGGAAGTTGTTAATGAAGTTAATGAACCTAGATAGGTCAACCTCTGGCATATCAGTGAGACCTATGCAATCATCTATGTATCTAAGATACATCAATGGAAAAGGTCCAGGATACTGCTGCCACACCTGATACTCCAGGTAGCCCATGAAGAGGCAGGCATAACTGGGACCCATCTTGGTGCCCATGGCAACTCCACTCATTTGGTCAAAGAACTGTCAATTGAACTCAAAGGAATTGAGTCGATGGACAAGTTCTGCAAGGCGCAGGAGAGTCTCTGTAGCGATAGAGGGGTGCGTGCTCTGGTCCAGGAAAAACCGGAGAGCTCGTAGACCATCAGAGTGAGGAATGGAAGTGTATCATTAGCTATGGTCTTTGATTTGTGTGTGTGTGTTTTGTGTGTGTTTGTATACGCAGGAGCAATCAAACTCCTTTATATATAGTTATTTACCAGCGTGTTGTGTTCTGCCCCGTGCTTGGAATCAGGATGCATTAAAAGGCACGTCGTTTTCCCGTGTCAGAAGGAGGTCTATGGTAAGACCATTATATGTTATTGTTTGAAGGCGCGTTGTTTGCTTTACCGCGCCAAGAGGAGGTCTACGTTATAAGACCTTGGCTGTTCCAGTGTTTGGAAGCCTAATAGGAGCTTTGATAGAAAGCTGGTGTATCGATACTATAAGCACGTTGTGGTTTTCCCGCGCTGTGAAGTTCTGGAGGAACTTGGATGTCTGGTGATCAAACCATAGAGATATATGTGCGAGGAGTTAATGCCGCACTTACATTGAATGCAGACGATAGAGATATATGTGCGAGTGGTGAATGCCGCACTTACATTGAATGCAGTTGCTACCAGTGCGTTAGAATGACTGTACCACATATTTTATTCATGCAAGCTTTTTGTTACTGATGTCCAGGCAATGCTGTTGAGATTATATATATGGAACTGTGACCCAGACTTCTGTCAAGTTATTTATTTGTGTACGTACTGTCTTGAGTGTCCGTCCAAGTTATACACGAAATATTAGACAGCAAGACGCTTCACGAAATCTATCTCGTGACATCTATTTGGGGGCTCGCATAAGGAATTTTTTCTGAACCCAGGACTAATGCGGAGAATCAATCAACCTACCCCGGAACCTTGAAGTATGGTACAATCTTCAGAAATACTTTGGACAGTAAATGAAGTGTTTTGACATTAGTGAAACTCATCTAAAAGATTTGTCTGCACGCAGCCAATTGACATAATATGCCCACGTCAGATATCAACATCCCTACATCTGATTTCTATTTTGGAGTCAACGTCATTGAGTTACGAAAGACAGATGGTAATTTCTACACAGAGCTGGTCTTCTAAGGTCCTGATTCAAGCCAGAAAAGTATACACGAAGTGTGTGGCTTTCGGCCAATCAGCGTACAGCGGTCATGTTGTGACATAATTATCGTCTGAATTTACACGGTCCAGCAAGTCCTGTTTACTGACAGACATCGTTGTGTGCAAGGACAACCTTGCTAATGTGTGTACCTGGACAAGTCATCGCAGTGGAATCTGTCTGAGATAGCCTGCTTTTTCAACGTTTCAGGGTTTGGAAGTAAGTTCTGTGACGCTGTGTATTGGCCCGTCCAAACTTATCAGAGGACCTGGTTGTACGTCACGTGTGATGTGTTGTGCTGTCATTTTCATCATCAAGCCATCGGAAATGAGAAGTGGAATCAAGAACACACCTTGATCTACAGTCAAGATCAACGAGACTTTCTGTAGTAAAGATACGTATTATTTCTTATTAATTAGTATTAGTTACTGAAGTTTGATTTGTGTATTTTTGTGTGTTTTTTTTTTTCCTTCCTTGCGCTGTATTTTGTCCTGTTTGGTTTTGTTTCGGTAATACTCATTCGTGTTTTGTAGTTTTCGTATAACTGACCTCTTCTACTGTTTTGTGTGTTCTCGTGCATGTTAAGTTCTAGGTGCTAGTTTCTGCTTTGTATTTGGGGCTGTGTATATTATATATTAAGGTTATTATTATGGATTAATTAGCCTAGTTAATTACAATCGTAAGCGTTTTCTACAAAGGCCTATGAGAAATCAAAGGGGTTGTCAAGGCCGGTGCATGATGAATCATACCATGCATCCCAAGAAGTGTTTTTACCAAAAATGGGTTTTTGGTGTGACAAAGATCAGTTAGAGATAGAGAAATTGATTCAGGAAGAGGGAACCTTTGAGAACGATTAGAATGAAAATTCAAGATTGTTGAGCAGAGATTAGTAAAGGAATACAAAGATGGTATTCAAAGAATAGATGATGAATTCAAAGTGGATAGGAACAGGATAGTAGTTGAGTATAAGGGTAATGCTCAAGTTAAAGAACAACATTGCAGGGTTCTGTCAGCTCGTTGGAAGGAGAAATGTAATGCTGTAAGCAAGAGTTTCTTTGATAAAGTTCAAGCACTAGAAGAGCAATTTAAGACTGGTAAACAAAGGTTAGCGCAGCAAGCCAAGGCATTGAAAGATCATGCTAAGTCTATGGAGGAGCAGCACGAGGCTGCGCTTGATACAGATCCATCAGATTGGGAGAAGGAATCCTTAGATGCTCAAATGCAGTATAGGAGGGCGAAGATGAAGGATGCTACATCTGTTGCCAAGAAAGCAGTACTGGAAGAGACTGAAGCTTCAAGGAAGGAAGTGTGGAAGACTGTAATGCATGGTCTGAAACGGAATTGTGCTGGAGTTACAGACCAGTTAGAGTTAATATTATCTTTCAATTTCTTACTTACTTAGTCGTTCCCCTTCTACCGTGAGGTGTAAACTTTTGGAAGAGAGAGCGCCAGACTATCCTATCGGCTGTCTTCCTCCTGGCCTGGTTTCATTCTAGTCCTCGGTCCTTCAAAGATTGTCTAATGTTGTCTTCCCAGTGGACTCTGGGTCGTCCTGGGGGTCTGGATTCATGGCTCTTTGTTTCCCATGCTTGTCGTGGTAGCCGATCTTCTCCCATTCTGCAGACATGGCCAAACCATCTTAGTTGGGACTGTTCTACTATCTTTCAATTTCAAAAAGAGATATGTTGATAAAGGTAAAGAACCATTGAAGTTGTTAATGTTCAATGCCATTAGGAAATTACCACTAGATAAATGGGACATACATGATCTGTTTACTTTATTTTTTTTTTTTTTTTTTTTTTTTTTTTTCGTTTTTTTTTTGGTTATGTTTTTGTTGTTTTTTTTTTTTTCGTACGCCCGCTAATACTCGAGGCGAAATCTCAGGTTATTATTAATGTCTAACCTGACATTGATTTTACGTGAGTATCCCTTTTCTTGTACAGAGACAGGTGTCCCTCGCCATTCAGGCAGATACTCGCCGATTTCGGAGGTACCCATTAGAGCTGGGTCGGCTCAGGAGCCGCCAATCCCTGGTCGACGACACTCCTTCAAATGTTCTCGCCAGGTCTCGAGTTAATCCAGTCCAAATCCCGGTCGACGAAAAATCCTCAAATGCCGTCGCCCGGGTTTGATCCTGAATCACCCGGTCGCCAGAGCGGTGTTGTAACCACTACGCTAGCGCGGCTCCTTGTTTACTTTATTAAAGATACTGTGCTATTTGGAAATTATTTTGTGATCGTAGAAATGATGATGATGGATTCTAGATTGAAAATAGTTTTGATGTTAGTTGGAAGAGATTAGTACTTGTAATGACTCAGCATGAGAGGTTAATAGTTACTGTGCAAAGAACAAGGCTGAAAGTAATAGCAGAGCAATAAAATTAATGTCTCACTGATTCTCCTTCCCCTAGGGGGCTCAAAAAAGAACGAATCAAAACATATTTACTTACAAAAGTGGGCGGAGAATACTAAGTTTATAACTTAGAAGACGAAGTTGTTATACTTGCCATTTTTCAAATCTACGTGAGACTCCCTGAAATAGAAGCATCATCCTTCTATCTATATCTCTGCCAAGTGTAATATTGAGCAAATGTTAATACCTTTGAAAAGCCTCATCCTTTTACTCGAAGTTTGGCCATTAGTGCAGAGCAAGAGAGACAACCTGCCATTTATTTTTACATTGATTTATATAGAAATTTCTCAAATATTAGTTCCTACCTACGTTTCCATCCTTCTGTTCTACTTAATACAGCACAGTTTGTTAGTTTTTTTTTCTAATCCGATTTGCTCTGCTAATAGACCGAAGACAATAATAATTTTTTGAAAGAATGGTACCGGTTCTCACTCATCAAAACAAAAAATATTGTTCTGCCACAAAGAAAAATTTGAGAAGCACTGTCTGACGTTGTTGTTCACTTTCTGAGTACAACTCCCCTGTCAATTCGCCAAGCTGAATTCAGTATGACGATTGGGGTTAAGATTTAGAAGACAAACAAACATTTAACTCATTAAGCCAACCGGTACCTAACTTACTATGCTAAAGTCAACCTACCTAACTGAAATACAATCAGCTTCAGTTATTAAGCTGAGTTCTGCATCTTTCTTAGCTAATCGATACATAAACGAAGCTAAACCTGTTTTACTCACAGTACTAAATTCTTCGTCATTTCAGCAGTCTACTACACTCACTTAGTTACATTGTACTTCACACACTAGCGTGGACTCAATTACTCCATCTACTCACTCACCTGAACAATATCTCACGAAACAATATTTAAAAATGACATCGAACTGTTTTTTCCGAATGTTTCCAGGGACGTACTGAACATCTGTCTGAAAATTGTTGGCTGTATGTCAACATATTGCGTGTCTGCCTATTTTAAAGTTCTGCTTTGCACAAAGTTATTGATTTGCACGCTTTAATGTGAGTCATAGTGTACATGATTTCTGGGAAAAGAGCTCACTAGCTCTCGCCAACTATATTACTGAAGTAACAATATGTTTATATTATTGGTGTCGTTATCTCAATTCCATGTCTGATTCTCTCAGCGTCCAAATTTTATTTATAAAAATGGGTTGTTCCATTTTCTGCTTAGTGTTCACGCACATGCGAACTTCGATATAAACTCAGCTTCTTACAGATAGGCATTCAAAAAGGGATGTCACAGATAAACATATCATAAAAACACACATACTCAAACACACAATATTTTTAAGCAATTATAATAGTCTCGCAAACTCGAGCAAGCACTGTGCTGTCACACAAATGCACCAATAACAACCTGCTTTGCAACTGATATCTCACACACTTACCCACACGCATTATTCTCAAAGCTACATTTCACACATGTGTGTTATGGTTTTGAGGTTAAACATCTTTACAGTTTGTTACGTCAGAACTAATGAGTAGACTGATGTTCAGTCGTTTAGCAAGATTCACATAGGAGTGTGGAATGTCGAGTTTGGTACGTAGCGCGTGGAACAGGCCATAGGTAACTTGCCTGAGGAAGAAAATGAGATAACGACGAGGTAATTGCAAATTTCATTGATAGTAAGCAGAAGATTGTCAGCTCTCGAAATGATCGCATCCAGGATAAAGTTCGAGGTCTAACCTAGAATACATTTAAATTGTTCAAACCAGTTTGGGAAATGTATCTTTCACCGCATAATAAAATGTACACTTTTATACAAATATCAACAAGTGTGACGGAATAACCATTTTCCTGTGCCATCTTGTAATTCATTCTGCGTTCTTCACTGTCTTTTCCCACCTCTGACAGTATTTGGTATTTTCGATTCATTGTTTACACTTCCTTCAACTCATGTCATATCGGAGCTTCATAAACCATCTTTGCTGATAATTGTAGTCACTCACTTTCGCTTGAACCCATATTGACACCTGAATCTGTAGAGGGAAATGTTGGTTACGAATGCGCAACACACTTCCGACCAGACAAGAATAGGAGCTCCCGATTAATATATAAACAACGTTGAGATGACCACAATCATTTGTCTTATCCCTGATAATATTGTATGTCTGGCCAGGTTGTTGCTTGATAGTTTGCTGGACCAGGTAAATAATACAATCATTACCGGGCAGTCTTGTTGTGGGCAATGGTTACAATACGTTATCCATCTTGAAAGAGATTTATGTGATAGATCTATGAAGTCGTGAGTGTAAACATGATTAAGGTCAACGGAAGAAAAAATACCTTATAAGGATTGTAAAAGTCACATTTTTGTGTGCCACGAAGAATTTTCAATGAGAGAGTAGTGGGAATATACCCCTCCCAATATACGCATATTGAATGATGTTGGTTTGGCATTTGAGAGGTTAAAATGCAGCCTTTTTTATTGAAGCCTTGTCATATAGTAGCAATGTAGATGCGTGTGCCGATTGTCGCTTATAATCTAGCACATTCTGAATCTAAGGCACTGCTAAATTCAACTCGTCAAGAAGACAGCCAGACAAGCCAGAATAAAGAATAAAATCAGGATTCCACTTTAAAGGGCCGGACAACGTGTTTGAACATATTGTGGACTTACACCCCAAAAAAACTCTACCTTTGTTAATACGGAAAGCCCGGAATCGTAGGAAACTTAACACTAAGACATAGTGGGATTCTAGTACAAAGCAATAACCCAGACCACGTGTAAGAGGCATCTTAACCAAGTTGCCTAAACTTTTTCTCTGAGCCTAAAGTCTGTATGCCCAAAGTAATTTCGGATCTATAGTACCAAATGGTGGTACTAGTCTGTGAAACAAGGAGGTGCGTAACATAAGTGGCCTTCAGTCAAAGCTAGACACCAATATCAGACGGGTCTTAACAGACGCTGGACCATCTTAGCAATTAAACCACGATACTACGAGGTACGTGTTGCGGCCGCCAGACTTGAAGAACCAGTGAACAATCTGCGAAGAACAAGCATCAGTTGAGGCAAAATACAGCTGAAATCTTTCTGGCAGCTAAATACACATTCAGAGCTCCCAACTGAACTCTTTTCCTTTATAAATTTTTTTCCACATCATATCCAGATCATCGCCAGTGATGAATCTTTAAAGATTATTCCCAATTCACTCCTTCCTTTTTAATTTTTTATTGTTAACTATAATTCATTGTTAAGTTTTTTTATCTGTATATATACAAATTTATAGTTGATTTAGTCATTTTGAAGGAACTGCACCCGTATATCGCAGTCATGTTAAATGCATATAAGAGAGCTATTGAAGTAATATTTTATTGATTTAAATCAGTTTGGTGCTCACCAAAACGAGAAAAATTCTTACTCCTAATAAAAGACCAGGGAAGATAGAAAGCCTGGATACTATCAGACGTAGTATTTGATTTCTTAAATTCCTATGAGACTCCCTAGAACTGAAACACCATTCTTCAGGTCCATTCTCTGCCAAGAGTAATCGAGCTAAAGGTGGTGTGGCAGCGCTAGTTAACAAGTGGCTGCTGCACACAGCCTTTGCTTACCTAGGATTTCTTTGCCTCAGAAGATAGCGATCAACGTTATGATTAATGAATGGTTACAACACACACAGCGAGCGACGACATAACGCTAAGCAGATCTTCTATACAAATAAGGAACGCCACAGTCAACTGCAATACTGTTTATTTACAATGAGAACCACTGCTGTTACCCGGACCTCCAACAATCTTGGTCCGTCACACTCCCTCTTTAACACTCGCTCACCATTGAGACTTATTTTCAATATTGTAATGTCTTTTATCTACTATTGTTCAGATGTTACTAGTATCTACATCCTTTCCTCCGTCTAAGCAAATCCTTGTCTATTGATACTACCGATTCAGGTTCAGGTTATTGAAGTGATACCGGACTCCTCTGGGGCTGTTCCTTTCCCTGGTTCTAGATGGCCACTATCTTAGACGAGAAACAGGACTACGGTAGGGGCGTAACTAATTCACTCTACGTACCCTTTTCTGAGTGGAGTCTAACTCGCTCCTTCGTTCTTCAGTCCTGTCAAGAATTTATAATATCAGTATGTTGGGTTTTTGCTACCCAATCATGTTTCCGTGCATTTAAGAAATTTCACAACACATTGTCTACATGACTATCGCCTTCAACATGGCTGCCCTCGTATATCTGGGGTATGTGCGACCTCCACTGCTTCACTCACGCTTCTGACTCTTGCTGAAAAGCGGGCCTAACCGGATTTGTTAACCTCTTTTACGAATTCTCCGTCTCATGCACATTCATTTTTGCGCATCCCCTTTTTCTACTTTTTCTAGACATTCCTATGTTTGATTCTCACTATTCGTTCCCTTTATCTGCCACAGTAGATACCTTTGAAGACCTTTAGTATAATACTCTGAAGTTTGGCCACTGTTGGACCATCACTGCAGAGCAAGGAGATTAAATCTTGTGACAATTAGCAATACACTTATCTGAGAACTGTCATAGAACCATACGAATTTAACGTCATTGCTCCAACCATGTACATACAGATGTATCTGTCTCATACCATCATTGCGAGTAGACGCTGGAATTGGGTTGGCCCTACCCTTAGAAAAGACCCTGACAACATCATCAGAACTGCAATGCTATGGACCAGAAGGGAAGCGAAAGTGGGACGGATCAAAGGCTACCTGGCGCAGAACTGTGGAGGCATAAATGCAAAGCATGAAACAGAGTTGGGGGACCACACGAAGGGTGACTGCCAACCAAGCAAGGTGGAGACAGTTTGTTCTTGCCCTGCAAGACGCCACTTTGTGTTGTGGTCACAGATAGCTTTGCCAGTTGGTGGCCAAGGACCAACGAAGAAGAAGAATAGCTGTCTCATCATTAATATGAAATGACCAGATGTGATAAAATTACGGACTTAAGGTCCGGAATCAGACAATCAAGTAATATGTCAGACTTTCTTAAAATTCAAAAGAGAAGAGAAAGCTGAAGAAAAACTGGCTAGATGACCAAAGTGACAGACTTAAATAATACCATTGTGAAATGGAGAAGCAACGCATATCAGATTGTACCATTAAGGCAGAGACAGAAGCAGTTGGCGAGGGAAATTATATTGGGGGCTTTCCACCAAGACAAGAGAAAGAAATAGCTGGAAAAGCAATAAATTATTTGAGTGCACCATCAAGACAAGATATAGAAACTGGTGGAGAAGAAACATAATGTCAGAGTGTACCCTCAAAACAAAAGACATAAACGTTCCAGAAGCAACATCATGTCATAGTGTACTCTCAAGACAAGAGGCAGAAACAGTCGGAGAAGCAACATCGTGTCAAAGTGTACCCTCTAGACAAGAGGCAGAAACAGTCGGAGAAGAAACATCATGTCATAGTGTACCCTCAAGACAAGAGGCAGAAACAGTCGGAGAAGAAACATCATGTCAAAGTGTACCCTCAAGACAAGAGGCAGAAACAGTTGGAGAAGAAACATCATGTAATAGTGTACTCTCAAAACAAGAGGCAGAAACAGTGGGAGAAGAAACATCATTTCAAAGTGTACTCTCAAGGAAGAGGCAGAAACAGTTAGAGAAGAAACAACATATCAAATTGTACCCTCAAGACAAGAGGCAGAAACAGTTTAGAGAAGAAACATCTTGTCAAAGTATACCCACAAGACAAGAGGCAGATAAAGTCGGAGAAGCAACATCATGTCAAAGTGTACTTTCACGACATGAGACAGAAACAGTTAGAGAAGAAACATCATATCAAAGTGTACCCTCAAGACAAGAGGCAGAAACAGTTAGAGAAGAAACCTCATGTCAAAGTATACCCACAAGACAAGAGGCAGATAAAGTCGGAGAAGCAACATCATGTCAAAGTGTACCTTCTAGACAAGAGGCAGAAACAGTCGGAAAAGACACATCATGTCATAGTTTACCCACAAGACTAGAGGTAGAAACAATCGAAAAGCAACATCATGTCGAAGTGTACCTTCTAAACAAGAGGCAGAAACCGTCGGAGAAGACACATCATGTCATAGTGTACTGTGACAGATGAAAATTGAGCACCCTAGGATCGAATGCATTTTAATCCACCTGCACCCCTCATTCTTTGTCAATCAAAATTGCTCAACGTGTTTCCCACGTGTTTCTTTGATTAGCACGCTCAAAGTTATCGCGCAAACAGTCATGCCTTTCGCTAATCTGTCTTGTTTCTAGTTAGCCACGCCTACCTGGGATTTTCACGCGATATACAAGCAGATATTGTGATTCATAAACTGTCATTTCTTCATAAGGGGGCGGGCAAGGGCGTATGCTGGCTGTCAGATTACTCACGTCCGGCAAGTTCGCCGAAGATCTGAAAACCTTTTGTTGTAGATTAGCACCAAGTAACGGAGCAGACAGGGACCCGTACACGGGAAAGAAGTCTTCAATGAACCGAGATCAAAAGATGACTGGCCACGAGCAAAAGTCTCTCTGGTCGGGGATAGTGCGAAGAAATCCTTTCATTTAGAAAATCGACCGCAGTTTCCCCAATAAACTGACATACACGTGAAAAATGACACTTTCTTTCTCATTTCATTTACATAGATATCTCTCCAAATTCAGTTTGTCAGTTTGCTATCGGGATTTCTTGAATGGTCTAGCGCGCATTTTTGGAGTCTTAATTATCTGGATTTCCTATAGAAATTCGTGGAGATTTATTTCAGTTTCTTGATTTGCGGTAATAATAGTTATTAACCACTAAGTGTTTTAATGTGTTAAAGTTCATTATATTTCACTGGGATTTTGTGTTAATTTAAACGTATTAAATAAACATATAGCTAATTTTACCGGCTATAAACGTAAAAATTAATCACTCGCGATTTCCCAAGTACGAGATACGTTAAATTAATTAATAGCCGCTAGGCGATTGATAATTGATGTAACACAATTTAATTCTATTCATACGAGTGTAAATTTCTAAACTACTAGTGTACATATCTCGGATAAAACCGCTAAGATAAACTAGGCACTCGCGGGTTTTTTTAATATATATAATTAAATACCGGAGTGGTTAAAATAGTCTTACCTAAAAATTAACGCGTGTCAGGATATGATTTATATTATGATTTCATGTTTATCTATTTTCTACATGTAGGCTGGCCATACCTTTGCGTCCTAGCGTTTCTTATGGTCTTACTGACTTTGGTTCTTACACCATCCGGCAATTATTGTGACTAAATCTTCGTGTTGTGACCCCTATGTGGTCCACCTCTCCATCCATGACAGGAGTAAAACCAAGAACTTTAACAATAAGCCATTTTTTTAAGTATAACTGGAGAAGAACAATTGCCGTAAGCCATTCCATAAATATTACTGATCTGCTGTGGCAGAATTTATATCTTATATTTTTACACATGACATTAAACGTTTTTTCCTACTGGATTAACCACCTAAAGAAAAACTCACTAGTCATACTCTGCCATCACTCATAGAACAGCCGAGGAATATCAATTTCCTAAAGTTCTTTTGTTCATCACGCCAAAGAGTGTCGTAGCCACCAGCGGCGAGACCCACCGGACCAATATATCTATATATTAACTCCTGAGGACAGTGCCAACCCTAGAACCCTTATTCCAAATATTAACTGCAGTGAAAAGAGGAATATCCTGGAAAAAAATAACGCCTCGATTTCAGCGACTACGGAAAAAATAGCCGACAGCAAACCCCGTCAGTCTGGGGCTGAAATAGACAAAAGAAAAAGACTATAATTGTTTTTAGTATTTGCTAGAGTTTTTTTATTCCATGGAATGCCTGATTCAACGATTGGTAAGTGCAGATGAAAGTGGGCCACTGTATGCGTGCATGGAATGAACGAAGTTAGATAACCTTAATTTTATTTTTTTGCTAACATCAGTATACTTAACTTCTTTTTCTGAGTTTTTGTCCCCCCCCCCCCCCCCCCCCCCCTAACCTGCTTAGTCATGGGATAGATTAATAACACTGACTAACAAAAAAAAACTTTTTTTTTCTTTCTCTAACATTTCTATATTTTTCTGGTCAATTTTAATGCGCTGTTTTTAAATCTGCAAACCGTTTTTCTCTATCAGGTCGGGATCTCTAGAAATACGCAATTGACGTTTTTTAACAACGCATACAGTATTACAACATCATTCGTACAAGAAGTATAACAGTTATGTAGGCTTGAATTTCCTTGCAGTCGACTTTCGTCGGTGAATGGCATGTGGTACATCGCGATGAAGCATCCAACAATAATCGGCAAGCATGGTCACACTCCACCGTCCTTGATAACGTGACTCCATTACGGCGATATCTTGATGGAATCGTTCTCCATGTTCATCGCTGACTTCGCCAAGGTTGTCAGGGAAAAAGTCAAGATGCGAATCGAGCAAATGGATTTTGAGGGACATGTTACAACCCATAATTCTGTATGCATCTATGCACTGCTTAACAATATGCAACATAGTCGACAGATTTGTGATTTTCCAGAAAGTTATCAACGATCGATTTGAATGCCATCCATGCGCGAAGTTCACTACCATGTAACAAGTTCTCGAATTGTTTGTCTGCAATAACTTTCCTAATCTGAGGTCCTACAAAGATACCTTCCTTTATCTTTGCATCGCTAACTTGCGGAAACTTTTCTCGAAGATAAGTGAAAGCTTTGCTCGTTTTATCTAACGCTTTTACAAAATTCTTCATGAGCCCCAACTTTATATGTAACAGTGGTAAAATGAAGCTGTCTTTGTTAACTAATGGCTCATGTATTACATTTTTATGCCCGAGCTGCATACGATCCCGGATAGGCCACACCTTTCTTGCATAATGTTCCTGTCTGTTGCGGCTGTCCAATTCACATCGGAAGCAACAAAATTTAGTATACCCAGTCTGCATGCCCGTGAGAATTGCAATGACCTTTAGGTCTCCACAAATCCGCCATTGGTAGTCATTGCACTTTATTTTTTCCAAACGTATAGCCATATTGTCATAAGTTTCTTTCATATGAACAGAGTAGGCGACTGAAATTGATGAAAAAAAATTTCTGTTATGCAATAACACGGCTTTTAGACTAGTCTTGGAAGAATCGATGAAAAATCGCCATTCGTTGACTATGTGCTCATGACCGTTTACATCTTTGCAATAGCAAATGTCATCATCCATCTCAAAGTATTGAACAAGTTCTCTGTGTCTATGACGAAATTTAGATATCGGAGTATTGAGCGCTAAAAGATTCCATTCTTTGAGTCGCGAACCGAGTAATTCCGCTTGTCCTTTGGTAAGAGCGAGATCACGTATTAGATCTGAAAGTTCTGAATGGTTAATTAAGTAAACACCATCATTCACCGGTATGTAATCTGAGTCAGAATTAGTTTCTAAAGCAGGTAAACTATCACTTTCTGATGGTTCATTTACGTCCAACGGATATTGTTCTGGTGGTACTTGGATCGGACACGTGATTGGATCATGAGGCACTGGTTTCGAAACCGATTCAATATTTGGATAAACCACAGACTTTCTAGTTTTAAAAGTGAAACCATGGATATTTGTCAAGCAGAAGTAACAATCAGTAGTGTGATTTGTATGTTCACGCCATATTACTGGTACTGCAAAAGGCATCGACTTATGCTTCGGCGATTTTCGTAACCAACCTGCCAATGTATCGAACAAACTGCATTTGGCTTCCAAGATTTATTTGCATCATCAACTTTCGAATCGAAATAAAGTTCATATGCTTTCTTTAGTAATGGTGTAAAGTTTTTCTGGTCAACACGATCGGTAACATATCCGCACACGTAACAGAACAGATCAGCCGAATTTCTACAACTTCTAGAAGCCATATTTTGCTCAGAATTATTTCAAAATACAGTAACTATTTGAAAAATCGCAACATATGTCATGCATCTTTTAGCAGTATAAAAAGTAGATTTATGTTGCTTTTTATTAATTTTTAATAAGTTATATAGTAAAAATGAAACGGAGCAAATAACGGTTTCCCAAAAATATATTTATTCACAAATATCTTAAGAACCCGACGTGATAGAGATAAACGGATTTCAGATTTGAAATCAGCGCAAGAAATTGACCTAAGAACACTTATTCTTATATAAGAAAGAAAAATGTTGTTTGTCAGTGTAATTAAGACCCTGTTCCTATACTCTTACTGATTATTGCATATCCCCTTGTTAAAATTGAATGTCTCTGTGGGTTAATTACCTCTGATAGTAATTTTCTTTGGGTTGTTTTTTCCCTTTACAATAGAGGGGAGGGCCTATTGAGATACTATTTTTTTCCCACCTTGTCTGTAACTATGCTTTATAAATGTAACATGATTGATGTTGAGCCTTTTGTTTAGTGATAAATAAACATAATAATCCTTAATTACCGTGTTGGTCAAACCCATTGTCCCAATATATGTTATACGTAGTTTGTATTCACGTTTGGGCATTTGTAGTACCAAATTGATGTGTGTACATGAGTGTAGGGTAAATTGCAAAAATTGTTTAGCATAAAAAGTGCGTCTGCAATTAAATTAATGTCGTAAGATAGGCTGGATTAGAGCAATTACTCGATTCAGAGACTGTCCTTCCTCTTACCCTATCACCCTCGTGAAACCGCAATCTGTTTCTTAATCCTTATTCTCACAGTGTTATCACTATCACCTCTGCTCGGACGGGACCATAAATTTCTAAGACCTATCTCATCAAAAATTACGACATAAATGGGTTGGCTCGGTTCAGAGATTTTAAGCCAGATCTAGAACTAGTACCACTTAATGGGTAGCTCCATTCAGGATCTGATCTAAAAGTCTGAGTCTAGAAATTGACTAACGTCTGTTACAGTACCTTAATC
>JAMPIV010004418.1:0-13415 GCA_024509875.1 Oreohelix idahoensis | reverse complement strand
GCTTATGGCCAGTCGTTGCTGCCAGGAAGGATGCAATATAAGAAATAGGGTAAGTCACAAGTCAAACTGCACGGTACCTAGAAGAATAAACGATTATGTTTTTACACTTTTTTCTTAAACAATCTCAATCCTAAGTACTGAAATTGATAATTATTTGCAATACATAAAAAAAAAACACACACAAAAAAAACACACACACAAACCCCCCACCAGGAGATATGGAAACATATAATTATAAATGTATTATCTTTCTAAAATCATGTGCAAAGGATGGACGTAACATTGTCATATTCACAAAAATTTAATTATTGTGTTTGTGGTGTGGTAGAGAGTGAGTGAAGTGGAGTGAGTGGGAGGGAGTGAGAGAAGAGAGAGAGGGGTGAGAGAGGGAGAGAGAGAGAGAGAGAGAGTTGGGTTGTGGTGAAGAAGAGAGAGAGAAGAGAGAGAGGGGAGAGAGGAGTGAGAGAGAAGAGAGAGAGGAGAGAGAGAGAGAGAGATATATCTGATTTTCCACCTTGTACAAAGCACGAAAAAATTGCATAAAAACTTTATACGCGCAAAACTCTCAAGTCCTTATAAATGTACTGCATATGATGACTGGTTAAAGCGTTGATTTTAAATCTTCCCCCTTCAATATTTTAACGGGTATACTTGCTCATCAATACATTACAAACTCTTTAATTTTGTTAATACATTGTTCCTGGTAGTTCCAGTGCAGAAGTGTCATGAGAGTGATAGTTCGTTTCAGAATAAAAATTAAGTAAGAAAGCTGAAACAAGGAATAACGCTGACACAAAGAAACCACACTGTCAAAAGGAACTGCTTCATAAGTGACATTTAGTTCCACCCACGCCGTTTGCACAGATATATAAAATAGATACAGGAACCATGCTTCTGCGTATCTCATGGTTGTAGATTTTACTTTCCCTTCATTTTGCCAATCGTCTTCCAGGACTTTCAACAGACGCAATCAATACCCGTGGAGATTTGGAAGCACTAAGATAGGTGGATGTATCCACACGCTGCAAACACTTCACTGCAGAGAGCATGGTGAGAAATCATACATCACGACGTGCAGATATCGCATCTGGCAAGTTGTCTTTGAAAAGATTCAACACTCGCAGAATTTAATATAAATGTCGACTCAACACTTGTGAAGGTTAAATGTCACGCTAGCATCTTTCCAGAATTCTTCCTGGAGATGAATTTGTGTGAGTGTGTAGGGGTGGGTAGTGTGAGCGAAGGGCTTGCGCGAGTTGGGAAATGGTGAAAGAATGAATGTATGTGAATGTGGTAGTAAGGAAAGGGAAGAGTCGTATATAAACCAATCTTTGCGTACAACAATTTGCCAAACAATGCAACATAAAATTACTTTCTCTCACTCCATCCGTCCTTTTTTTTCAACCAATCCCTCAATATCTCGATCACTCCGCTCTTTCGTCTCAATGTTTAAATATGTAGTGAAATAATAAAAGGCCAGGTAAGCGGAATATAGGTAATAGGGCGTACGAGGACAAATGACAAAGAAATTAGTCTACTTCACAGCACAAAGTCTACGACACGGACAAACTACCAAATTTAAAAAATATAAAAAAACAAACACAGAAAATAAGAAACCCGAGAACTAAGTTAAACACATTTTAAAATAAATAGAAATTATATGACCTGTAAATTGGAGTAGCTGGTGTAACTGTTTTGAAAATTCAAACGATCAAAATTGCGACTAGAAATAGATCCGGTTACGAAATGGCGTGCGCAAAATGGCGTGCGCAAAATGGCGTGCGCAAATGTAATTTTAAAATGTGCACGGAATAATACATTTTACACACATAAAAGTCACGTGTTTCAGCCACTCGTGAAAAATTAATAAAGAAGTAGAAAACTAGACAACAGAAACACAACCGAAGTGAGGTGGCTTACCGGAGAATCGAACCCTGGGCCTTCCGACGGGCACGACCGCTTAGCTATAGAAGCGAATCACAGTTTTCTACTTCTTTATTTTTCACGAGTGGCTGAAACACGTGACCTTTATGTGTGTAATATTTATTTATTTACCGTTTATACGCCTCGGGTTTTCCCTCTTTATTTATTTAAACGAAATAATAAAGAGGAATGTGTGGGGAGAAGTAAACGACCAAAAAAAGATAGAAATCAAGGGGACAAAAATGCATTGGTATGTATTAATCTTGTGGATATAGAGGGTTGCCTCAGACAAAGGAGTGTTGATTGGTTAGACCGTCAGGCTTAAGATATTTCATAGGGTAGAATAAAACGTTGTTGAATATAAAGCTGACTTTTTTCATCACTGTGACGAAACGGAGCGACCTCTATCGATCTTTGGTTCTCTTCGGCAGTTTTGGTACATTTGTGGTACTGATTTTTATTATGTGCTGTCAATTATCGCACTTTTCTTTCTTTCTTTCTTTATTTGTCTGCTAAGTAACAGATATGTGATTTTATCAAATCACCCTGTAGGTGATAAATATCACATTTGTGAAAGGAGTGCTACCCAGATTTGTGGTTATAGGCGTGGCCGACTAAAACATACATCGGTTTTACGCTATCGGCTTAATTCACCGATAAGACCCGGGGTTTGCGCACTCATACGACAGATAACGAGATTACTATCTTTGTGTCACGGGTGGGCAGACAAACGTAATGTAATTTTGCTTCTGGTCCTTGGTTAAAATGTAATCATGGATTTATTACATTTTAGACAATATGAGTCTACAAATATGTTTTAAGAGTGTATACAAGGCATCAGATGTCCATATATGGTAATACGTGACGTTTGCATGCACGCACCTTATTTCACATGGGACTATTTCGAAATATCACAGCCTATCCTGCATGATTTGAAATGATTGGATCTTTCTGATTAGATTCATAACATTACTGAAGGGAATATAGCCTGACATTTCACAGTTTTATTTCTCTGTGATTTGCACGCTCGCCAAGACATCAGACCTTCGCCAGAGGAAGAACTAGATTCATAATTCCTAATTGTTATCCGGGACCTTTTATTGCAGAATGTAAGGAAGTGAATCCGTATGACAACACGCTCAAAAATTCTCCGCTCAAAAACTAGCTATCGTAATTTTAAATCTATTAATAACTACAATATTTGAAATTTGCCCGAGGGGCTAGTCAAATTTACCGCCAACAATTTATCTAGTGTATTTGAATTTTTATAAGAAACAAGTAAAAAGTTACCGCCCACCCCAAAAATTATCGAAGAGCATAGTATAAATTTAACAACCAATCAAATCGTTTCCATATTTTGTAGTGGTAAGAAAATTTTGGTTGACGAGAAATAAATGCCTATTTTGTGTTTTTGACCGAACGTAGATAATTTATTTCTTAATAACTAAAGATACTTAAAATAAAAGGGATATCTCAAATTATAGCGCTGATATTGCTTAACATATACACATAAAGATTCCCTCATAAAAAAAAATTTTTATGGTAGAAAATTTAATTTAGTGAGATTTTCACATCAGGGTAAGGCCAAATTTAATTACAAAAAAATTACCCAGATGGAAATGCAAAGGAATAACAAAAGGAAAACTATATAGAACGATAGAGAAAAATTGGTCGTTTGATTATCACTTTTGATAATTAAAATCGGTCTACAAATAACTATGATATATAATCTTCAAATTTAGTCAGATTATACAGACACGCTTAGAATCGCATAAATACTAGAATCAAAAATTAACTTTTTGACTTCTCTCTGATTGGCTGGGTGTATTGCTATAAATAGTAACAAACTGTTGTAGTTTTCCGCCATTGAAATCATAAAAATCACACTGAGTTGACGTATACAAAAAGACTGTAGACCAAGCCTTTGCCGGTTGGACTGGTAGAGCGGGCTAAGAACCCTTTTACAGCCAGTCAGCTTGAGTGTGTGTGAGAACCTATTTACCTGAGGGTAAGGTTGATAATTTTATTTGCATACTTTGTTAAAGAATTGACCTGTAAAGTAAACAGGCTATGTGTGCCATATTTGTTCGAAAGTGTAACTCACGATGAGATGTGTTGTGTCACGCTGACCTAAGTAGGAATGTGTGTAGTAAGTGCAGGCTTGTTCGAATTGAAAAATTGGTGTATAGTGTTTGCAAATTTACGACAGTGAGTGTTAGAAGCGATTTAATGTAGTATTTTCTTCTGGAGTGACACACTGTTCATAGATCATGTAATAAACATCTAGGGAAGGTTAGAATGAAGTAATCAACAGGTCACATGCTGTATTGTACTTGCCATGATTATTGTATGGAAGCCAAACATGGACGAGGTACCCAAGCCTTGATGAACCCAGAGAAAGAGTTATGGCATGAAAACTGATGATAGACAACGGTATTCAAGGTCTTGTGCAACTTATTAGCACAAATGCCTGACCATGGTAAGTTTTAATATTGTTAGGGGTGAATTAATTGAGGCAGATCTCTACAGGGAATGGATTGTCCTTCTATTCCAGGTTATATTACGAATTTACCTCGTGGCTGCCGTTACTTGAGAAGAAGAGTGTGTGGGAGTTGAGAGCTCCATCTAAAGTCTGGAGATAGACCCCATCTTCTCAGCCAGGAGTCACAGAGTTGGTGATCCTGACTACTATTAAAAGAATTGAAGCAGCAACATTCTGAAGATAAGTCCTTTAGAAAGGCAATGGCGATTCATCCAACCTCATTCACCCAATAAAACTTAACCACTGTGGGATGATGAAAGTAGTAGACCTTGCAGTGTAAGACTGGCAGCAGTATAAATATTAAAATCAGGAACAGTACGTGTAGTCATTCCAGTGACCCTTTAAAAGAAATGGAACAGAGTTTCCAAATTATTTATTTCATTATGTAAATAACTTTTCTTGATTTTAATAATTCCTGACCCAAAAGATTGAGGTTCAGGACAATTAAATTGTACAGAAACTTTCATACAGCCTTGCTTAATTAATTTTTGTTAAGTTGAAGTTCTGTTTGAAATTAATCAGTAAATAAAGTAAATACATTTCCCCTAGACCCGTAGCTAAATCATTTGGGATCAGTAGAGGTAGCGGTTAGGGACTCAGAGATCATCATCATCTACTCTGAGAACTTACATAGCTTAACCCCATCTTGATTGTCTATACACCCTTGCTTTTTTCAGAGAAGGGGGTATTTCTTATAAGACCAGTCTCTTATCTGGCACTATCCTGGTATCCTCTGATACACCTATTTGTCCAGGATAGCCTATACATTTAGTAACACCAAAACCTCTTATGACAGAGAACCAGATAAGACTTATAAAGCAAAGGAAATCTCTTTCAAATTTTAATAAGGAACAACCGGGACTAGGAAACTGAAGAAAAACGGAGTCAGAAGGAGCAATCTATGTTAAAATTAAAAGAAAACACGTGTTGTACGAGAACGATTCGTCTCTTTTATTCATCTGTGCGAAAGTCTGTAGCCAGGATTGGCGTAAGTTGGATTTACATTTCATATTTTATTACTAACATGTGAACTAACATATATATATATATTACCATGTGAATTTTATTGTTTGAAACTCGCTATTGGATGTCAAAGTCATTTGAGGCTAGCAACCTCAGCGTATAGAATGATGATTCATGAACCACCACTGCACGGGCTGGTGATTGCTTTATTGATAGTTTTGTAAAGAGAACTAAAAGCATAAAGTAGCTCCAGGTTCCCTATGGAGCAGGGAGGGAAAGATGAAAAGAAATGATGTCCATTCTAAGCATAAGACTTACATTTTCAAAGCAGTGTAAATGTCCCTATAAACATATTCACTTTAAAATTAATGTAAGGTTTCACGGTTTAAACCAGTGTAAATGTCCATGGGAAAATACTCATTTTAATTAATAGAAGTTTCAAACTTTTCCACAAGTGTAAATGTAAATGAAACCCGAATGAATTTATATTGTGAACACTTTTCAAACAGTGGAGATGTAAATGTAAAACATATCTGTACGTTTAACCTTTTTCATTTAAATGCAATGTAAAGCTGCAGCTATTCAGTTTAAATATAAAGGAAGTTTTATCCCGAGGGATTAAATTTAATTCTCATCGAGGGTAAACTCTGAGTTAAGTGGGATGGTGAAATAGAAGAGGAGGGACACGTAACTGTGTCGGAGAACACCATACTCAGAAGAGCGTTCTTTTCTATTCTTTTATCAGTTATTGGTGATACCAGCAGAACGTACTATTTCTGGAACAAGACGGGATCAGTGGCCTACGCTTTAAGACAAAGAACACTGTGTAGACTTTCCTTGAAGTTTCTGGAAAACGCGCTACACCCGACAACCTTGATCAGAGACGAGTGATCAGTGTGAAAAGACAGAACCGTCATTGACAGCTAAATTCAAATATATGCTGCCATCGGAACTTTCTTACCCTTTTTGCAATCCCCAAATACGAGGATGATAGTTTTTTCTTTATCCATAGCTATTCAAATTTTTTTCAAACTGTTAAAACTAAAAGTGATTATTAAATTTTGTTATTTGTAATGTTACAAAATTAACTTCGATTTGATCATTTTAAAGTTACTGCATGTTTGTCTCAGTCAATTACTACACACGTTCTAAACAGAGCTATACTTGAATAAGAGAATTCCACTGAGTAAATCAGAGGTGGGGGCTTAACGAGCTGATAAATAAGTGCTTAAATTCTTCACAAAAGTGGTCAGCAGGTTAACGTGCTCAGCGACAGCCAGCATTGTTTTCGCTTACCTGAATTTCTTATGAAGACTCCCATGTGATAGAAGCTTTACTACTCTTCTATCTACATTTCTGCCATGAGTAATCTTGTGTACAAATAGACTCCATTGAAATCTATATTAAATACTCTTGAGTTTGGTCACTGTTAGACCACTACTGCAAAGCAGGGGAAACAGTATCGTCACAATCATAGGGACATTATCTGATCGCAATGACACGGATGTAAATGGCACCAGGGTGGTCTGGGATATTCTAGCGGATGGCAAGAGGTAATTTGACATGTCATAAAGTGTAATGGCAAAACCTGTCATAAGTCTGTTTACCACTTTCACCAGAGTATGTGTTACATAATAATATTCATCATAAGATCACGTCCAACACATAAAACAATTTTTTTCAAAGGTCAAGTCAGTTCATTTGTGTTGCTCTGAAACATGGAGAACAACAAAAACAAATACCCAAGACTCTACATACTATCATAAAAGTGTGCTTGCCAGTGGCGTAATCCAGGTAATGCGAGCTATGCGTGCTGCTACTTAAAAGGAATATGTACGCCTACTATTTTAACTTCTTCCCCTCTTAATTGAAAAACCAACTATATTCAATTACGCAACGATAGTTATTAGGGGTATATGTCAACTATCTCCGAAATACTAATTAACTTACAACTTGAAACTCATTGTCACTGTAATAATCTGCATTCCCGGCAACTAACAAAAATTAATCACAAAAAACACTGGAGGGACACAACCGATTTTTACAACTCGAGAGCTGCAGGACCACCGCACGCATGTTCGCATTGTATTTACGTATATCTGGCCATGACCCCGATCCAATCAAACCAATGTTCAGACGTGAATCCGAAAGGTGCCGCACGCATTGTGACGGAATTACCCTAGAAAACATCGGGCGATTGCTACAAACCAATAAAAACTGCACTGTAAAAAGCGTCTGGGGAAACTGAAACTAGATTATTGTAAAGTTTGCTTGCACACACTGTTACTGTAAAATGTCAGTCTGTAAAGAAGTATCAGTTTTATACTGTAAACCTTCTGTAAAATGTGGTGTGTTCTCTTTCTTCTGTAAAGCTCCACTATCAATCACTGTAGCATGTTGTTTTGGGTGGTGCCACTACTGTATGTGTCCATGGTAGTGTACAGAGTTGTTGAGATCAGGCATGCTCCAGTCTACCCAGCTGTAAATGGGTAACTCACCCTAGTCCTGAGTTAGGGAAGGCAAAGGCTCCAGGGGAAGCAGGCCCTAAACGTGGTCACTTCAACCGACGCAGGATGGTGTATGTATGAAGTAGAAGTGTAGAGTGTGATTACCGCGAATGGTGTACTGTTCGTGTTCTGACCAATCTAAACACTCATTCACTTGTGTCTACAAGGCACCAATGCAGACTGCTGGAATCTTTGTTTACACAGTTTATTTGGACGCTCACACTGGGACATAACGAGTAAATCATGGGTATGTTGACATATCAATTTGCAGGCATACATAGTAGATCCTATGTCATGGCACATTCATAAATAATAGGTAGTACATCAATGGCCGCATCCCCTATCTGACTAAGCGCGTCAGTGAAGGCGGATCGGTAAGTAACTAAAGTTGCTTTATATTCACAGTTTATCATATTGTGAAACCACGATAAGGGGTTTCTATCCAAATTGAGATCTCCTTGCCACTGTCCGAATAATAAGATACATGTCCGTTCTTTAGACAGTGATCCAAAAAATGCGAAGACAGGAATGTAACATGGCCGCATCCCCTGAGTTGTCGCTCACTCGCTCACAGGAGGATATATATATATAAGCCAAAGTTAATTTGCAATACATAAGCATAATTTCATAAAGTTCCTCCATACAGATCTACCGTAATCCAGTTACCTCACGTAGACATAATTACAGTATGGAGCCTGTCATCTCCGTCGATACAAATTTGACCCTAGCGTTGCGAAGCACAAAATTCCCGCTAGGCCTAACCGACCTGAGATCATCAAAACAGGGACTGGAATTACCTGGAGTCCGAATCATACATGGTACCGTACATTAGGAAAGTCTCTAACACAACTGTAGTAGAGACACAATCTCCTATCGAAGAAAAACTACTACGTAAAGCATTTTTACTGAAGAATATACCAGCCCTGGAAAAAATGCGTACCCGCCATTGTCACGGTACATCGGAACTCCTCACGACTAGACAAGACAACTCCTACTTCCGCTAGAGCGGTGTAACAAGAATATAGTCCTGCCTACCCATCCAAAAATATACAATATAGGACTGATTCTACTTGTACTAATAATATGTAATACATATGAATTCAGGCCATAAACATAATAAGCAAATTAATCTATTTTCTGGCCCTAAGAAATAGGTACAGACAAGGGTGTCATATCCATGCGCCGAATTAATATCAAGAACGATTACTCCTATAATCAACAGGGTAAAACAATTATGGATTATCTAGCCTTCCCCATAGACAGCATTTTCATACACAAATGAATGAATGTCTATATCTTTTCCATATTAAATAGCCATATCGATTTTTGTAATATGTGCGTCAAAATATGCACGCAACAATTATACTCGTAGATTCTATGCGGGAAAATCCGTTATCCTGGTGCGTGCGGTCCGAAAGCAGAACATTAGAAGAGAAATATTTTATAGAATAATAAATTAAATTTTTATTGTCCTTCGGGCATAGGTGTGCGCAGCACGCACAGCACACTTAGAGAATACGCCACTGGTGCTTGCGTAGAATAGAAGGATTGAAGTAGTACGACAAAGATCATTAATGTGGAACTGATGACAAGAACTAAACAAGTGCCAGTGTAACACGAGATGAGAGTAAGGCGCTGGAGATTGGTAGGGCAAACACTAAGGTAACATACTGATAGGTTTATCAGGCAGTAGATGTTCCGGAATTCCAAGCACTGCAAGAAAACGACGAAAGATTTGAAATAAAAACAGACCTTCGTCTGACAAGACGCAGATAACAAACTACAGTGTATTAGGAAAGTTTAGTTTACGTAACGAAATCACCACAAGAAGTTAGTACTGTTGTATTTAAGGCAAAGTAATGTGGTTATTGCTGGCGACATAAACCGGCTTGTAAGACATGTTCTATACCGGGTCTAATAATATAAATTAAAAGAAAAACATATCAACGAAGCAGACCTTTAATTATTGAGCTGTTTCAGATATCACTTAATCACTTCAGGCATTTCACTTTTAGGAATGCGTGCACATAGTCTTTATTTCCCTCTACGGTCTTTCGCATGGAAGCCCTCAACGTGTGTTCTGGAAACTTTTGACACTTTCAGACGAAATCCAGAACCGGCGAAACTAGGAACTATAACCACAAACTTGTGGAGCACTTGAACGAAGATAGCCTATACATGTATTGAATATCTGTCAAAATAAATGAGAATATGTTTTTAAGTAAAACTAAAATGGCTTGTTTACATTGAGAGGCACATGGTACAGTGATTGTTTCTCGAGGTAAAGGCACCGTGTTCGAAAACAGTTCGCGTCACGCGTCACTCTTACCTAGCTGTAAAAAAATGGGTACTTGATTCTGCTCTTGAGTTAGTGAAGACAAAGACCGCGAGGAAGGAAATTGGTCAACCAGTTTCATAAAGCTATGACCAAGTGTAAGGGATGTCTAACATGTTACTTCCCTATGGCATGGCAGCATTGGTTATTTGGAATATGAGTTTTGTATGCTGATGATTTAATTGATAGTGATGGCTGCAGTCTTATAGATGTTTCTGATAGCTGGTGATTTGACATGTTGATAATAATGAGCACGATCAATTGTTAATGGCTGAATGATGACGGCACCAGCCCGATGACAGCCGAATATCTGCTGTAGTCATGCCCAACTTACAGCAATGAACGAAGCAGCATATGGCAACAACCTACTTCTCTCAGCAAAAAACTGGAGATGTCGGGAACCTTAAGCTGACTACCGCCTTTATTAATGTGGAAATCTGAGGGTGAAAAAAGAAGAAGAAGAAGAACGATAGGTCTTTTTTTTAAATTTAGGTTTTTTTTTTTTCTGACAGTCTTTATGTGTTCTTCTTTCTTATTATATATTATCAGTTTTAAGATAACGCCCCCACCTCGGTATTATTTCTTTTAAGACTCAGTCGCTTGTTTAATTCCTTGATTACATGCTATGATTATGTAAATCGCAGTTTTTAAATGAGTTTTAAAGCCTCTGTAATCATTATGCGGATCTGCATTCCACATTTACCAACCACAGCCGTTGTTTAGTGTTGAACATCTGTAAACCCAGAAAAGAAAACCGCGGGTGTTTCTCATGTAATACTTCAACTTCTTATCTCTCACCAGCGTCTGTGTGGTCTTTCTTCTTTGATAAGGTCCGCTTCAGGATTTGGACTCCATTTTCACGGTTATCTGATCAGGTTTTGGCATATCTTTCTCGAAATCCAATTTGTCTCAACTTCCTAGGACGATGTTCCTTCTATTCTACACTGGAATTTATGTTTTTAAAGTGGGTTGGGGAAAAAACACGCCGTGCCCGCAGTGTACTACTTTCCTGCTATATTTTTGACCGGGCACATCCGATTTCACTTCTATATGATGCAGAATGCTGGGAAAAAGTAATAAAAAAAAAAAGAAATGTCCAAAATTGTCCTCTTTCCCCACAACCTGAATTAAGGAAAAATTCTGCGAATTTTTTTCTGGCCGAATACTATCACTAACCTTCTTATTCTTCCTTCTTCTTCGTTCGTCCTGAAAAAGGACGTTGGTTGCGTTGTGTCTGTTTTTACAGCGGAGCTGCGATATCTGCGCCGTTTCGTCCGGCATATCCGACTTCAGCACGGCATTTTTTGGGACCGGGTTTGCCTTCCCTCTTCGATCCCTACTCTCTCAGCCAATCTGCAGTGATGCAGCCCAGCATGTTTTCCAGGTACACCACGTGGAGGTGGAGTAGGGTCTTGGTCAGCTCTGGTTCGCTGACCCTGACGCAATGCAGTCAAAGCTAACTGAGTCGCTGACTGCATTTCTCTATTGCTGTGCATTTTTTGGGTCCCCCTATCACTAACCAAGAAACTGCTTACTCGGGTAGAAGTAAACCAAGAGGACATGCACACCATCATAGCTGGCAGAGCTGGAGTTGGGTTGGCCACGTCCTTAGGAAGAGACCCCGAGGGCTATAACAAGAACAGCTATGCTATGGACCCCGTGGAGGGAAAGCGAAAGAGAGGGCCGACCAAAAACAACTTGGCGGAGACACCTGTGGTTTGGCCGAAATGCAAAGAGAATGAACCAGGAACATTGGGCACTGTACGAAGTGGATTTGCCCGCCGGACCGAACACAGTGGGAAAGCAGTTTGCGTTGCTGCCCCTACAAGACACCGCGACGGCATGAGGGCCACTGACTGCTTTGATAGTCGCGGCTAAGGATCAAAGTAAAAAGAAGAGCTATTGCTCTACTTGTCAAGTCTACTCAAAACTTGTTCTAGCAAATATACAACCACTCACCTCTACACACACACAGATAAGTGACGGACAAATTAGGACGCACAAAACGTGAAAACTAGTATCATGGAATAGGGATCTTTAGGACAAGCTGACAAAACACACGTAAATAAAGTTTATGTAAATTTTATTTATCATAAAGAGAAACTTCACACAACAGCAATATTTTGGAATATCAAAATCAAAAATACAAATAAAACATAAGTTTAATGAGATTAATTAAAAGAGTTAGACTCATAGGTGTAATCCCTCCTCCCTCCCGTTAGAAAGAAAAAAGTTATTAACCCCCAAAAGAGTCAAAGATTTATACGCTATGGTCCTAGGATTTCCCTCTACAGTAAAGAACAGAGCTACACGTTAATCTCTTCCTGAAGGGACAGCAATTAGCAAAACTTGCATAGAAAAAATACACAAAGTGAGTACATGGGATTCTACAAGGATATATGTGAGATATTATTCATTCATTCTTCCTCTCTTTCTCAACAACTCGTGGCCACGAGCATTCTTTCTTACCTAATTTTTGTGTGGTATCTTCTCGTGACAATATTTAGGACACCACCACACACAGCAAAGCCCAGTGTTATGTTTGGCAAAGGAAACCCAGCTCCTCAAAAAGACACGATTTTAAATCCACTTCTCCGGGGGATCGTTCCACTTCGGCTATTATTAATTTAGGATTACTGTTTTAATGTCCACATTTAATTTGTCCAGGTAAGAAATTTTAACAGCGCTCACAGTGTACAATAGCTTGGAGATTTCCAGTACATGAAAATAAACCAGTATGGTAACTTCTCTCAGTATAAAAATTCCTTTGTCACACCACAAATGCTCAAACGTCGGGACCTGTTACTGTTGGTTATGTTTCCAAATCTGGCGGAATGTAACGTAAAAATTAGAACAAGAATCTAGGTCTATATGCCAGTTACAAAGTCACTCTTAATGTTCTTTGGGGTTGGTATTCTGTCTCTTTCTGGGTGTAAGCACAAACCTCAGTACAGGTTTACCTTGGGAAAAATTCTAGTTACTAATTAAATTGTTCTTTTGTATGGTTGTGGTAGATTATGATTAAGTGATTTCATATATCTTTTTCTTTATCTTCATTTTTCTCTTCTACTTCCCTGTCACCTACGCTGTAGGATTTAACCCCTCAATATTCAAAACCTCTGGTACTTTTCTTTTTATTTAGCAA